>QRDG01000014.1:1796625-1875196 GCA_012064385.1 Puccinellia tenuiflora | reverse complement strand
GCCTCCAGCTTGTCGAGCGTCTGCCGCGCCCGGTTGAGGACGACTTGGCGACGGACTGCTTGGCGCCGCGGCTCTCGCAGCGCCAAGGTCCCCGCACCGCTGCTGCGTGCGGAGGCCTTGATCCTTGTCGAGGCGCCCGAGGCCTCCTGCCTTGGGCTCACGGCCGCCTCTGGTGCGGCCTGGGGGCTCGTGGGGGCGCCTCCCTCGTCGCCCGCTTCAGGTGTCCCCTGGGGGCTGGGCGTCCTCTCGCCCCCAGCTCGGGCGCCTGTGGGCTGCGGAGGTGCCTCTGCCTCCTGCTCCTCAGGGGCGCTTCCTGCCCCTTCCGTGGCGGCCGCGTCCGTCACGGCCTCGGGCGCATCGGCCCCTCTTGAGGGAGCCTCCTCCTCCTCTAGAGGCGGCTCCATGACGATTTCCTCATCCACCCTCTCCTCCTCCGTCTCCTGCTGGACGGGAGGAGTGGCCGCCCTAGCTGGCGACGGCGGCGCCACCTCTTTGATCACCTCCTCCGCGCGGTACTCCGCGCGGTACTCCGCCACGGGAGGAGTCGCCGCCCGAGCTGGCGGCGGCGCCGCCTCTCCAACCACCTCCTCCGCACGGTGCTCCACCACGGGAGGAGTCGCCGCCCGAGCTGGCGGCGGCGCCGCCTCTCCAACCACCTCCTCCGCGCGGTGCTCCACCACGGGAGGAGTCGCCGCCCGAGCCGTCGACAGCGCTGACTCTTCAACCGCCTCCTCCGCGCGGTGCTCACCCGCGGGAGGGACAACCATCTGCCACAGCTCGTCAGCCGCAGGCGTCTCCGCGGCGACACTGGCGGTCTCTCCAAGCTTGCAGAGCCGCCGCCTCTTTGGCTCCGCAGGTTGCCTGAAAGAAAGACAAGTAGAAGATCCTTCAAGGGGGATTTCCAGAAGCAAAACGCTAAACGAGGAAGGAAGAAAAATCAGGACTTACTCGTCAACCATCCTCCACACCCTCTTCTTCGCCTTGGGCGGTTGGGTGTTGCTTGCTCCGGCCTCCTCTTGAGGCACCTTTGCCTCCTCGCGAGGAGCGCTCCTCGCAACCGCTGCTCTCCTGTCGTGGATGTCCTTGGAGCGGGGCTTGCAGCGTCCTCCCCCGCTGCCGCTCGTCTCCTCCTCCTCTCTGACGCGTTGGGAGCGGGCGACGCGGAAGGCATCCTCGTCGTCGCTGGAGGAGATCACCTGGAGGTCGACGTCGGCGAGAGCGCTCCTTGAGGAGCCGGCGGAACCTCTCGAGGGGTCGGCACCTCTCGAGGCCTCGCCCTCGCCAACGGGGTCGACGCATCTCGAGGCCTCGTCCTCGCCGTAGGGATCCGCGCCTCTCGAGGCCTCTTCCCCGCCAGACTCTTCGACCTCCTCCGGCTCCGGTGACTCGTCCATGTACTCCGGCTCCGCCGCCCACGGGTTGGGACGAGGCCCGCGGTGCCCTGCGGGCACAATTCCCCACTCGTCGAACACGGGCATGCACCTGCGTTGCTCCTCGATGCTCTCCTCGGCAAAGCTGATGAGTGGCCGGGCCTCGTCGCTGGTAGGAGACAGGATCTCCGTCGTCGCGAAGAGGACCCCCATGATCTGGTATAGCACCTCAGGCGAGAAGTTGTCCGAGCACAGGCGCATCGTGTCCGTCTTGCCTGAGTACCGCCACACCGGCTCGGAGTGCCACTGGAGAGCAGCGATCCGGCGCCTCGTGAAGTCTCTTGCCACCATCTGGCCGGTGACCCCTGCCTCGCGGAGGCACCGGATGCACTCGTACACCGCGTCGAGCCTCGGGCCCCTGAAGTCTGCGCTCGCCCAGCGCGCCCACTTCCTCGGGGGTGCATCAGGCACCTCTAGGAGTGGGTTTGTCTTCTTGGTGTGGATGAAGAGCCACTTCTTGCGGAAGTCCTCCACCTTCTTCGTCACCTTGGTGATGGCGTTCTCACCGCACCAAGCAATGGGAATGTAGTTCTCACTCCTGGCGGTGGCGATGCGGAAGGAGACGCAGCCGAGCCGCTCGTTGGAGGCAGTGCTCCGGAGGGAGTAGAAGCTACGGAAGAGCGCCACCGAGGGACGGATGCCGATGTAAGCCTCGCAGAGGTAGGCGAAAATGGAAAGGATAAGGATGGAGTTTGGGTGGAGATGAAGCAGTTGGATCTGGTACACCTCTAAGATCCCAAGGAGAAAGTCGGAGAACGGAGGGAGGAGACCGGCATAGAGAGTTTGGAGGAAGATGGGGTAGTACCCCTCGGTGAGCCTTCTTCCGGCCGGCCTCATCTCGGTGGCACCGTGCTCGTTGGTGCTCGCCGCCGCCAGGTGGCGCACCTTTGCTATCGCCGCCGCGGTGACGCGGGTCTGCGGCAGCACCTCCTCGAGAGCAGCACCGCGCCGCCGCCACAGACATGCCGGCCCGCATCGCGGTTTTGCCCTTCGGGTCGATGTTTGCTTTCTTGGGCGTCATTGGTCGCTGGAGAAGGAGATTTGAAGCCGGAGCGCTCTGGAGAGATTGGAGGCGTTGGGAGAAGTGTGCGGAGGAGTTATGCGAGAAGTGATGGGCGCAGTCTGCGCGCCCAGGCTTTATTGACTGGCTCCCGAATCGTGGCGGGCCTCGCCACGTCACCCGTTGAAGCCGAGGAGGTCGTGGCCTCGAGCGCAACTGCTGCGCTCCACGTGTCGCGGCCCAGGCAGGCACCGCTGGACCCTCGACGCTTCGCCTCCATCCATGGGCCTCGGCGTGCCCATCGCGGGACCGGGGGCTACTATCGGCACAGTGGAAACCAGGGTACCACGGGCCGGCCTGCCAGGGCCCACAAGATTCTTCAGAAGATTTCGCTAAGGACCAGGCTCTTCAAGCCTGGCGCGCCTCGCGAGGGTTTTTCCCTTGCGAGGGACCTCTCTTCCTCGCCAAGGGATTTTCCCTCGGTGAGAGACCTCTCCTGGAGAGGGCATCTCGGATGCCATTTGCAAATTCTGCTAAGGACCAAGCCAAAAGGCTCGGCGAGGCCTTTTGCCTCGCGAGGCTTCCTTCCTCTCGAAACCAGCTATGCCTCCGCGGCAGAGCGCACATGGGCTCTGCATCCTCCGCAGAGTGACGACCGCGCCAGCGCGCGGTGACAGCAGCGCCACAGTTGCCATTTCTGTGTATAAAGGAGTCAACAAAGCTGCACCAAGCAAAGGAGCCCCAAGGATTGCCGCTTTGGTGATAAGGGAACCGTCTGCAGCTACCCTCCAAGGGTGACGTCACCGTGGGTCACCTCCCACCTCAGCAAGCGCCAGCCCACCGTCCTATTTGGACGGTGGCTTTTCAGCTTTGGTGACGCTGCCCCCTGCCGTGGACCGCGTCCATGGACTTTACCTTTATGGTGGACTCTACCTTTATTATGCACCGCACCTCCTCCTTCGTCGCCATGTGGTTGCCCTTCCCGCCAAGATGTTTTGGGGGAAGAGGCCCGAGACGCCTATAAAAGGAGGGGGAGCACGTTCGGGCAAAGGGTTCACTGGTTGGTTCCAAGATTCACAAGCCCAAACCCTAGATCTGAGGTTAGCAGTAGCCATTGTTAGCCACCCAGAGCTCGCCAAGCTCGCCCTGTACTGAAACCTCTCCAAGCAAGTGCAATACAATCGGAAGCAGGACGTAGGGGTTTTACCTCACCTAGAGGGCCCTGAACCTAGGTAAGACCGTGTGTTCCTCTCTGCAGTGCTTCCCCGCAGCGATCCAGGCGAGCACCGTCGCCGAGGCACGTTGAGGGTTGTTTGATTCCGTGTTCAGCCCCTTACTCGATCCTTCGTGAGACACACCCAGTTCCTGGGACTGTTCTCCGACACTTCTTATCTTTTTCAACAAGGATATAGAGATGTTTTCAATTAAACATATGGAGATGTTTTAATAAATAAAAGTGTTATAGAAAGCAACTTAAAACTGGAGCATACTCACGTTAGGGGTAGCTTGCGAGTACAATTCCCATTGTACTCATATTGGTTTCGTCCCTGGCTATTGTCTTAGCCAGATCCCGAGGAGAACTACGCCGAAGCGGAGTATGGTGACTTCTATGCGAACTAGGGATCTTCGTGAGTCAACTGCATGTCGGGTCGTTGTTAGGACGCATTGGACTTCTACTACGTAGCTTCCGCTGAATGCTTTTGATTTGGCCCATGAAGGAAAGTATGTAAGACTTGGTCTAAATGACCTGTTATGTAAGACTTTACTTCGGTATTGTAATGGATGTAAACTTTGGTATTCAATTCGGATTATGGGCAACGACAGACTGATCACGGGATCGTTGTGTGAACCATAATCGGGTATTTCGGACAGCTAGTCCGGGGTCCCCACAGAGTTGATATCAGAGCTCATCTTGACGATAGGAGACCTTAGTTAGCATGGTCGTTAGATAGGAGTTACAAAAGTAATTTCTAAAACAAAGGAGTGAAATATTTTCAAAAACTGCTTATCTCCCAATCCTCTCATATATGCAAAATTTTATTCTCACTAAATATTACAATTTTCCGGTATCCTTAAAAATTTTACACACTCATCAATTCATTAAGCTAAAATTTTGACTTACTTGTTGCCTCACTTAAACTTAAAATTTTGCACTCTAGTCATCTCACTAACTTAAAATTTTGCTTAAAACTGTAGATGGCGCTACACTTCACCGAGTTTTTGCAAGTTAAGGAGAAGGGGAACCTCATGTTCGGAAAAGACCTGTACAAGGTGAGCGACATTTTGGGTCGCCGAGCTCCTGAGTTCCGTGGAGCGCAGGTCGACGTTCACAATAAGGGCAACCTGAGTTGGCTCATCGAGTCATCTGTCCGGGGGAACATCAAGTCTTCCCATTCCAGGACGCTGTCTTTCACCACGATGGATGCCAGCTAGGACGACGGACTGTGTCGTGCCATGCAGAGGCTGCTGGCCCGACTTTGTGAGGAGCACAAGGAGTTAGTGAACTCACCTTTCAGGTTCTACGGGAGGCGTGACACCGAGGGACGTCCTACTTCCACCATTCGCCACCCTACCTTCGGAGAGCACCGTGACCGTGTTGCACTCCTGCAGCAGGACAAGGCCGACCTTCACCAGAGGAGGATCCGCCTGAAGAAGACCATCGCCAAGCTTCGCAAGAGAGTGGCAGAGCAGGACGAGATGATCGAGGACCTTGAGCGCCGAGCCGATGAGATGGAGGAGGAAGGCGAGGATCTCCGCAAGGAGAGCAGCGCCTTCATTAGTGACGATGAGGATTACTTGGAGGAGATGGACTACGAGGAGGACGACGACGAGGAGGAGATCGTCGACGACGAGGAGGAGCCGACGGAGCCCCTTCATGACGATGACGAGGAGGACCCAGAGGAGCGTGCCTTCGAGTCCGACACAGACGACGTTGTGCCGAGTGTTCCACCCCAGTAGTTGGATCACTTAGTCGCTCTCGAGTTATCTTAGGGATAGGTCAACCCACTTGTAGTCGTGTTTTGAGTAGTGTAATGGTTCCTATGAAACCATATGCTTGTAGCAACTATGTAATGATGTGTGGAACTTATGCATGTGATGCTTTTGCTTGATATTGTGGGTGCTTTGAAAATTTCGAAATTTTGCAAATTCATCTCGAAAAACTTCTATGAAGTAAAGACCTCTTATCCCAACAACTCGAAACCCTACCCTGTTAAAGTAAGGCACATCCCTAGTCTGTTTTGCCCCTTATACCTGTTTAATCCCAGGATGGTGGACACCCGAGGAGGAAGCCACAGTCGCAATGACCCGCCACCACCACCACCTGAGCCTACCCCGGCCGAACTCCTTAGGATCATTATGGAGGACCACGAGGCCTCTCGCCAAGAGCGTCAAGCCCACCTTGCTGTTCTCCAGCAACTCGCCGCTAATGCCCAGAACAACAACCAGAACAACAACAATGGCAATGGCAATGGTAATGGAGATGGACACTTGCAATCCACCTTGAGCGATTTCCAGAAGACCAACCCACCCACCTATTCCAAGGGACTTCACCCCTTGGAAGCCGATGACTGGCTTCGCACCATCAACAACAATCTGGAAGTTGCCGCAGTAAGGGAGAATGAGAAGGTTCTGTATGCAACTCACTATCTTGCTGGACCTGCACGAGCTTGGTGGGATACTACCAAGGCTCTCCAGCAAGCTGGTTATGTGATCAATTGGGCTGAGTTGTTCCAGGAGAAGTTCCGCAAGAAGCACATTCCTAGCGGACTTATTGAGAGGAAGAAGGATGAATTCCGCAAGCTGAGACAGGGAAGCAAAGCTGATGTCGACACTGAGAAGAGGAAGATCGAGCGCTTCATGAGTGGACTGCATGATGAGCTTCAGTGCGCCTTGGTTATCCATGACTTCATTGATTTGGAGTCACTTGTGGACAAGGATATCCATCTGGAGACCAAGCGCAAGTCTATGTTTGAAGGACGCAAGAGAAGGATGATTGCTTCAGAAGGTTCTAGCAGCCAGAAGCCTCGTACTTTTCCACCAGCAACCAAGCCTGCTTATCGACCACCGCAAGCCCCACGCCCCACCCTTCCAAACCGCCCAAACAACTTCAACCGCCCCAATGACAACAACCATACAGGAGGAAACCCCAACAACTTCAATCCCAAGGCCAATGTTGTCTGTTTTGAATGCGGTACCAAAGGTCACTACTCCAAAGAATGCCCCAATCCCAAGAAGCCTGCACCTAACCAGGGACAAGCCCGCAATGGAAATGGAAATGGCAAGAATGCCGCACCCCGTGGAAATGCTGCTGTTGTCAAGGGCCGTCTGCACCACATCAATGCTGAAGAAGCTGAGGAGGCGTCAGATGTTGTGCTGGGTACATTCCTTGTCAACTCAGTACCTGCAACTGTTCTGTTTGATTCTGGTGCCACCCATTCATTTGTGCGGTGACCCAGCACACCACTGCATGTTGTAGTGCGCAAGTCATTGACATAACACCCACAGAAGGACTCATCCGTGAATATTACATCCCTCAGAGTAGTACAACAGAAACATAGCAGGTCCAAGGTAGCACTATAGGATTACAACAATATTCAATGCAAAACCTTGAGAACCTCCTTTATACAAAAGCAAGTCTCATACAAATGAAATCCAGAAAAGATCCAATTCGTATCACTAAGCTGGAGATCAGCTCTAGCTCTATTCCTAATCCACTACTACTATTGTCATAGCCCTAATTGATTCCATCTGGAATATCTTTATCCAGGGTTGTATTCCTCCTTCCAATAGATGTTGTCTCCTCCACTGGTAGTGTGGTCTTTGTGTATACTATTGACACTGCAGTCATTGCCCCTCCATTGCCAAGGTTGTCGTCATTCTTCTGTTGGTGAAGTAGCGGTCAACTCCTTCAAGCTCCACCAGGTCGACTTGATTCCTTGTGGAAGACCTCCTCAACATCGTGATGGATATCTAGCAACGCCCTTGATGGCTCCAAAAGGCTAAGCAGGGGGTCAAATAGGAAGGGGTGAGTAACAGCGTTACTCAGCAAGTTCAGAATATATAGAGATAAGGTGTTTTATGCACTAGCTACTGCCAAAACCTCAGGTCTTTGGCATAGATGCAAGTTTTTGCAAACATTTCTTCAAAGGATAGATTTTATTCTGAAAACTATGTCCCAGCCTCCACCGGTCTTGTGAATCCAAATGGGACTCCATTCCGGCCTCGATCTCGTAGTTCCATTCCGGGAACACGGTTGTGATATCACAAATTTGTTTGTTTGACTCTGCAGAGTTGCATCACTTTACCCAACAGTTGCCTGGCCTTATATATGCTCTCTTTACACTCCATGAGTGTTATAGCCAAGACTCAGGACATCCAGTCATGTGGAGCTTCTCCCAAATCAACACACATCCGCCCATTTATGATGCGGTAGGGGAATCATGTTCCACGCATACCCATCACCCCTCCCGAGCTTCCCCACCAATTACCCCGTCGGGCAGGAAGAGCACGCGCTTCCACGCTGTTGGGCGCCGCAACGACCCAACCCGGTGTAGGCCTGCCGAGGATATGCGGATGAGAAAAGAAGCCTCTGACTGACCCCGCCCATACAAAGTCCGTTGGTTGATGCTTTCACTACGGCGAAAGGATCACTGGAACAGGGGTTATTAGTTCCTAACGATATATACCTTCCCATACGATGGAACACCGTACCTATTCATCTTACCATTGTTCCACCGCCAACCAGTAGTATATACCACATCATTCAAAAATACTTTTTCTTTTTGATGCAAGTGAAAGGAACGTATAGGTAACTTTGCAAGTACTTTGATAAAAATACATCAAACGGTATGCAAGAATGAACTTGCCTATGATAAAGGTGGCAATTTATGTCCTTCGGGGTTCTAGGGTTTGCGGTAAAACCCCGAGATCTGAAAATAGCAATGTAATCCTGGTAAGGACTACTGGAAACACTGTCAAGATGCTATTATGCATAGATATGAGATGCATCGTAAAATCCCCAAAAATACCCAAGCTCACAAGTGTAAGCTTTGTTTTGCTTGATACTTTGATAACTGAAGTGATTTTAAGGATTATGGATTAGTTAGTGCTTATAATTTGTGGGTTGGTTAAATTACTTTGAATTGTTATGATATCTAGAATTAAGTGTTTATCACTTTTATTGAGGTAAAGAATTCAAGTAAATACTTTTCTATTTGTTAGAAAAACAAGATTTGCAATTTTAAGTTATCAATCTTAATGCCTTTAAGAAAACATTCATTAACATCATGAAGTAGTTATTTATTCAAATTTTATTTACTTGACTAACTTTCCAATATTATCAACACAAGGGTGAATGATTTTGGATGGATTCTTCTTTGTGTGTTTTACCTAGGATGAGTAACAGGACAGTCATTTATAGAATGTAATAAAGTTCAAATTTATATTTTGAATTTATTACTCAAATTGTTTTTCTTTTTAAAGAAATAATTGTTTTTGAAAATAGTTCAATTTATTTCCACTTAAGGATCCTTGAATTTTGTAGATAATTCAATTCATGTCCACTTAAGGATCTTTGAATTATTCACATAAGAAATTGTTTCAAATAATTTATTTTTGAAAATAATTCAAATCATATCCACTTAAGGATCTTTGATTTTTTTCACTCAAGAAAACTTTTTCAATAAATGAAATAAAAATCATATTTGAAATCCTTATAAAATTTTGAGTTGGAAACATATTTTTAATTTTTTTTTAGGAATTTATTTGAATTTTCATTTTTGAATTATGAATTGGTTTGATTGAATTTGTGAAAAGACTAAAATGTCCTTGGTCCAACCGGACCTATTGGGCTGGTCTAACTGGTTCAGGTCAAGGCCGGCCCACTCCCCATCTCTCTCTCTCCCGAGTCCTTGCTTGATCCCCTCTTCTCCCTGGCGATTCACCACCGCCACGCTCTGCTCTGGCCGTCACCGGCCAGCTCCAGCGCCGCCGGTCACCAGCCCGGCTCCACCCGAGCTCCCTGCACCGATTCCCCACTCACTCTCCCTTAAGCTGTGCTTCACTTGGGCGCCTCCTTGCTGAACCCTAACCCTAGCCCGTCACCTTGGTTGTCCCTGCTTGCTCTCCTCTGTTCTCTCGGCTTCCTAACAGTGCCGCCGGGTCATCTTCTTCAACCTCGACTCGTCTCCGATGCCGGCGGGATGGCTTCCCGATGGATGCAACCCCGGCGTCGCCTCCTCATCGCCTGCACTTCGATCTATTCGAGTCTCGGCTCGGCCACGCTGCCATGCCTCCCTCTCTTCACTCACTGCTCACTGACGGTGGTCTTGGTGTGGTGGTGGTGGTGCTGCTGACGCTGCTGCTGTGCCGCTGTCACCGGCGGGATGGCGGTGATGCCATCACCGCAACCACGGTGATGCACGGCTGCACGTCTCCCTCACCTACGCCTACTTCAGCTCCTCCATGCTCTGCTTCGGCTACAACTCAACAAGGTGAGTTCTTCTTCTGGGACCGGCCATTGTGCCGATGAACTGCGGTATGTGGTGCTGTTCCAGTTCATCCTGGTGATGAAGTGATATGTGCAAAGTGACGTGCTCCTCACTGTCAATTTTGGTTAACTGAAGAAATCTTCAGTTTGGCCCATTAGCACTAACTGCTCATTTTGCCACTGGTATTGCTCTGTGCTACTGCTTTGGTGTTACCCTCTAGCTGATGCTATGATGCCTATGTATTAATTACTGGAGATGGTTTAGCTAGTGGCTATGGATGTGGTTTTGAGCTGATAATTATGTCCATTGATAGATTCAGTTAACTGTCATAGACAGTGCATTAGGTGTGCTACACTGAACCATTGGTTTCAGAGATGTGCCTCCGATGAACTTTACTTGATATGTTGCTATGACTGTGCTCAGGGATCTGTGTAGGATAATTTCTATAGCTAATTAGTTTAGCTTGGCATGCTGTGATGCCTCTAAATGAGTTACACAGGTGTTTAGCTGATAACTAAGGCTTTCGATAACTTTTTATGCTTTCTTGTGCTTCTTCTAAATGCACAGATGTGCTATTGCTCAATTTCCAGTCTATTATTACACTGGTTGTGCTTGAGGTGCCTTTCCCTTTAGGGAATTGTGCCCAGCAACCAGATGCTGGATCTGTGCTACCAACAGATGTGGATACTAGCAATATTTGCTATATGCCTTTGCTCAGATTTGTGGTTTCATCCCCTGCCCATGATGCACAGGCTGAGGCCCTTGTTTCTGGATAAGAATAGATACTCTTGTGTGCTTTAATCTCTGTGATGAATTAGCATAGCAACTCTATGCAGATCTGAGAGAAATCTCTCCTTTCCCCCTCTCCCTCTCATCTAAATGCTCTAGATCCTAGTAACCTGCTGTTGGAGAGAAGCTTGGTCTTCTGGAAAATGATGATAACCTGCGTCTTGTGGCTAGCCTGCTCCTCCTCGTTGCTTGACCTATTTCCTAGTTGTTCTAAAGATTGAGCATGGTTTGGTGGTGTTCTTGAGATGCTAGGGATGATATGGAAGAGTATGTTTAGCTGCTGATAGAATTTGTGGTGCGGCTGGTTATTCTTGTGCTCTTGCTGAAGTGGACATAAAAATGGTCTAGTCTAAATTCGTTGGTCATCATTATGTCGTGGTTCTTAGTGGGAAAATGGCTGTCAAGGGTTTCTTTTATAGAGCCTTGCTATCCCTCACAAGTTGACACCTCAAGTGGTGACTCTTGCTTTGCATGGGTGAGTAAGCTACTTGTTGTCATGCCCTCACGCATGAGCATTCCTTGGGGTTCAAGTTAACTTAGATATTTTGCTTGTGGATAACTCTCATATGTGGCAAGCTTATCCACTCAAGTTTGGTATTATCCTCTTGTAGGAGTTATTCTTGGGCATGCCAAGTGGCTTTTGTTACTAGATGGGCTTGTGGGCTAAATCTCTTAGATGGGCCTTGGCCTAAGGATGGTGGGCTTTGTCTTTTGGTTTTTCTTCTTTGATAATTAATATCATTGGAGAAATATTAAAATGTGGGCTTTCTCTTTTATTAGGAACTTGACTAGATTAGAGGGATTGACTAGCTGCCTTTGTTGCCTAAGATAAATGGATCAAAGTTGCCTCTTGTCCCATGTTGCCTTTGTATCTTGCTCAAATGGATCATGTCCCTTGCTGCCTTCTTGATGCCTAGTTGATCCATGATGTCACAAATGATCCAAATGATCCATTGTTGCCTTTGATTTAATATTGATCCCTCTAGTCAAAATTTGGATATTAGGGCAAGTTCCTAGTATCCATTAGTTAAGCTCCAAAATTAAATTGCCTCACCCTTGTGGTGAAGGCAAACATGTTAACCATAAGAAACTTTCCTTTTATCCGTGTTTATTTTTATTTGAAATTCAATTGCTTTTATGCATACAAAAGAAATCTGTTAACAAGGTTGCAAGGCTTGTTACCAAACTACTTCTATATAACACAAAGCCTTTAAATTTCACCCAAGTTTAATTAGAGAAGTTGTGAAGAACAACTTGTGGTTTTCTTTCTTGCTTGCTTGATTTGTCTTGCAGGAATGGATTTGAGAAGATTGGGAGATAAGAAGACCCAGATTCGTTGAGAAGATCAAGATTTCGTTTAGGGATTTACCTCCCTCTTTTTGTAATGCTATATTTATTCTTTAGAGATATGTACTCATTTTGTAAAAGTTTGTAATATTATTCTTTCAATTCAAATTGTAAAGTTTTCCTATGATCCCATTTGATTTGTTGTATCCAATAGGACATTTATATTTGAAGTGGTAATTGTGGGGTATTTATTTATGTAATATTCTTTCAATATGGGAACTTGTAAGATTTGAATAAGATCATGTTTGTATTTCATTGGACTTTGGACATTATGATTCTAAAGGTTTATGGAAAGATATTTAAGATTGTGAGATATGGATTTGATAATGTATTGAATGTAAAGATAAGATGATGACATGATAATTCAATTTGGATGAATTTATGATTTGAGATGAGAACTTAATTCTTATGTGATGATATTGATGTGAATGTGTAAAAAGATGATAATGGATAAAGAATGATGTAGAATGATGAAGTGTTCAATTGATTTGAATTATATCCTTTCATATTATTTAATTGTGTTCAAAAGTGTTGAGAATTGGGAAAGGTGATGTCTAATATCCTCGCACCTTGACAATCGACTAATTTGACCAATTAGTCTGTCGAGCGATAACTAATTTATTGTGATTGTGATTTCAATTAGGTTAAGTATAAAGATCATATCGAAGTTTATTGCACTCAACAGGATGATCTAAACCCTAATTCATCGAGTCAAGCGAAACATCGATCACTTTATCTCTTTTAATCAAAAGCGCGAAAATTTCCCGCATTTTTAGATGCATGCTATGCGAATGCACAAATTCTATTTCTACCCTTTCTACTCTCTAAACTACGGGGTATTACATCCTCTCCCACTTAAACTAAAATTCGTCCCGAAGTTTTGACTCCTCTCACGTAGAGATAAGTAGAAAGAACTTCTGCAGATATTGATTCACTCAAATTCCTTTCTGACGTTGATGTAGACCTAAGTGATCCCTTGTCCAACATACTTTTGCTGCATCCTCCATTGATCCATACTATCCATCCATCGACTTTCATCGACTATTTGATACATTCCAATGTTCTTACTACTCCTTCATGTCTCTCGAATCATCCGATTCAAACTCCTTGCATTACCCTACCTTTATAGCCCTCTATCGAAGATCCTCTTCTACATCCTTGTAAGATCTTTAGATATGATCGTTAGTTCAGTTCCTTATAATCACAAGACTACAAAGACTTCATTTCTGATAGTAAGCTCATCGCCTAAGCTCCAGAACCTCTGAGATAACTGTCCTTACTGGCTATATAGAACATAAATCTTCCTAAGTGGTTTGCTTCCTTCGAATGGATTAGACAAAGGTAGTCCATCCAACCATGAATACTCTATCTTACAGGTAGTCCTCCCGTAACTTGTAATCAGGGTGAATAATCCTTTCAATGTCAATCTCCTCGTATTGATACGATATACTTTCTCATCCTTGAACTCTAGTTCCTTTGATTCTATCTTATTTAGATCCTCTAGTCATAGCTCCTATGACCACTGGATTCCTTGTGACTTTCACCCTCCAAATCTCAACTCCCTCTTTGGCTTTAGACTCTGGTTAATATTTCCAATAATGCTCATCCTTGCGAAGGACTTCTAGAGCATTGATAGTTAGTTCGACACTATCTCAGTCCAAGTTTTCTTCCAAACTTCATGTTGTCTTAACCCAAGTACTATTCAATACACTTGTTCGCTCTCCCCCTTGGAACTTCCTAATACTTCCTCCGTTATGAATGTGAGTCAGTCAAAATTTATTCGGTTATCTCCATTCAATCAAGCTTCATAACTCACATTTCTGCTTAAACTTCCACTATCTATGCCTCATGGTCTCAGGAAGAACACAAGGTATATCCAACATATTGTGAATCCCCTATATCGTCCTTCGGTAAGAGATACTATTATCAGGTTTCCAACAATTTCCGAAAGAATACATGGTATGTCTACCGTCTTAATGGTTGGCTCTAAGATGTCAATCCTCTTGATAACACATCTTTCTCCACAGTTGCTCCAAATATAAACTGTGACTTTGGTACTTTGACATCATATGTGTGAACTACCTTCTTCCAAATCGGTCCACCTTCTTGACTTATCGTCAATCCACGGCAAAATAGACTCTTCTCCCATGGTCCTGATGTTCTCTTCAACATTAAATTTTGTAAATTCACTTCTTGACATGATTGATATGTCCTTTCTGGAACTTCAATGTGCTTCCATCCAAATACTTCACTTCCCTCATCTCAGGCTTTATCCTCATTTGTTGGATGTCCTTCTCATTAACTCTTCCTTGTAAACTATCTCTGTATCCAACACCGAGTTATCTTCTTGTAATTGTCCAATCTCTGATTATGAACTCTTGTTTGGCGGTTGATTCCTACGCTCCTATTTCTAATAATGCCTCAAAATAGACCATCAACTTCTCGTTTTATTCTTTAAGAACTGAAAATATCCATGTTCTTCTAACCTTCATACTCCTTTCTCTTCAACCTTATGATACTCTTAGACATATAAGTCTAACTTACTTCCTTCTCGAACTCTATCCAAGTAGTATCTATACCTCCTTATTGCTCCAAATATAACCTCTTCCACCAAGTTACGACAAATCCATATGTATTCTACATATTTCCTTCTTCATCCTTGAATTGAACTTCCATGAAAAGAATTCATGACTTGACATGCAAGGACTTCATAATTTTCCTTCTTAGTTATGTCCCCTGATGTAGTTTTCCTTGCATCATCTTTGTACATCATTGTCTAACAACTTGTAACACTCTTGGTCAAACTTACTTTGTTCCTTTATTCTTCCTTATACTAGTAGAATACGTCTCCAAATCCTAATATGACGTGGAAAATGGTCCATATCCATCAGTGGCTTCATTGACTCCTGTCTTCTTTTCATTTCCTTCTCTTCGTGAGCTTCCATTGCTGCCTCAAATTTCTGATCACTCAGAACGCTCTCATACTAACCCATGTACCCTCTAGACCAGTAACATCAAGAAAGAACAAAATGTTGCAACATGCATTTGCACATCAAGTTCAAACTTCATGCACGGATCTAGTCAATCAAAAATCCAGTAAGATCCAATAAAATCCAAATACAGTTATATATCACTCATGCAACATAAGCCCATAAAATAAGTAGTACTTTGAGTAAAAACATCTCAAGTACCTAGGCTTAGATGCTATACACTACAAGTTAGGTATATATTACCTTATAGACCTATTCTATATAACAACTCTTGCCTCACTGTCTTATGGGACAGGTTTATCCTTCACTCAAAGTATTTACCACAATTGACCATTCGCAATTGAATAACTATGACCTAGTATCTAAGAATACTTATCTCCGTCTCAGTTAATAAGGAATTAAGTCTTCTTGTCCTTGAACTTTGTCTCTGTGCCTTGGCGTACTTCCATGCTTTTTCATCTCAGCAAGTGTAGCCTTCTGTGACCTCTCAATCACTCGTGTGGGTACTATTGGTATACATGAATACCATAATACTTCACTTTTGGACAAGTGCACTACTCCATATCCTCTGTGAATTGGTACCTCTAATTGTTCGACAATCCTCTTCAATCATACCTTTCAATGGAATTGGCATACTTGCCATAACTTTCATGGCTTCATATATCCAACTCACCATTATCCTCCTCTTATGTTCTCTTCTTCTTCCATCATCACCTCATGATAGGGTTCTACTTCATAGGATACTCTTATCAATGATACCGCATAGATATCACCGACTTGGGATATAACACTCTTTGGTATATCTATTGTATAGGACATTGTCTCAACCGGTATACCAGCTTTAGAAAGAAACAATATAGATAAGTACTATACCTATAGAAGAATAGATAAGAATACTCTATATAAGTATGATGTTATTATTCTCAAGTGAATAACCACCATAAGTTATAGAAAGATATAGTTTAGCTAAAATAACTTCCTATAGTCTTTACCAACCTACAAGTCTCCTAAAAGGGTTTTAAACCTAAGATCGCTTTTGCTCTGATACCATCTGCGGTGACCCAGCACACCACTGCATGTTGTAGTGCGCAAGTCGTTGACATAACACCCACAGAAGGACTCATCCGTGAATATTACATCCCTCAGAGTAGTACAACAGAAACATAGCAGGTCCAAGGTAGCACTATAGGATTACAACAATATTCAATGCAAAACCTTGAGAACCTCCTTTATACAAAAGCAAGTCTCATACAAATGAAATCCAGAAAAGATCCAATTCGTATCACTAAGCTGGAGATCAGCTCTAGCTCTATTCCTAATCCACTACTACTATTGTCATAGCCCTAATTGATTCCATCTGGAATATCTTTATCCAGGGTTGTATTCCTCCTTCCAATAGATGTTGTCTCCTCCACTGGTAGTGTGGTCTTTGTGTATACTATTGACACTGCAGTCATTGCCCCTCCATTGCCAAGGTTGTCGTCATTCTTCTGTTGGTGAAGTAGCGGTCAACTCCTTCAAGCTCCACCAGGTCGACTTGATTCCTTGTGGAAGACCTCCTCAACATCGTGATGGATATCTAGCAACGCCCTTGATGGCTCCAAAAGTCTAAGCAGGGGGTCAAATAGGAAGGGGTGAGTAACAGCGTTACTCAGCAAGTTCAGAATATATAGAGATAAGGTGTTTTATGCACTAGCTACTGCCAAAACCTCAGGTCTTTGGCATAGATGCAAGTTTTTGCAAACATTTCTTCAAAGGATAGATTTTATTCTGAAAACTATGTCCCAGCCTCCACCGGTCTTGTGAATCCAAATGGGACTCCATTCCGGCCTCGATCTCGTAGTTCCATTCCGGGAACACGGTTGTGATATCACAAATTTGTTTGTTTGACTCTGCAGAGTTGCATCACTTTACCCAACAGTTGCCTGGCCTTATATATGCTCTCTTTACACTCCATGAGTGTTATAGCCAAGACTCAGGACATCCAGTCATGTGGAGCTTCTCCCAAATCAACACACATCCGCCCATTTATGATGCGGTAGGGGAATCATGTTCCACGCATACCCATCACCCCTCCCGAGCTTCCCCACCAATTACCCCGTCGGGCAGGAAGAGCACGCGCTTCCACGCTGTTGGGCGCCGCAACGACCCAACCCGGTGTAGGCCTGCCGAGGATATGCGGATGAGAAAAGAAGCCTCTGACTGACCCCGCCCATACAAAGTCCGTTGGTTGATGCTTTCACTACGGCGAAAGGATCACTGGAACAGGGGTTATTAGTTCCTAAGGATATATACCTTCCCATACGATGGAACACCGTACCTATTCATCTTACCATTGTTCCACCGCCAACCAGTAGTATATACCACATCATTCAAAAATACTTTTTCTTTTTGATGGAAGTGAAAGGAACGTATAGGTAACTTTGCAAGTACTTTGATAAAAATACATCAAACGGTATGCAAGAATGAACTTGCCTATGATAAAGGTGGCAATTTATGTCCTTCGGGGTTCTAGGGTTTGCGGTAAAACCCCGAGATCTGAAAATAGCAATGTAATCCTGGTAAGGACTACTGGAAACACTGTCAAGATGCTATTATGCATAGATATGAGATGCATCGTAAAATCCCCAAAAATACCCAAGCTCACAAGTGTAAGCTTTGTTTTGCTTGATACTTTGATAACTGAAGTGATTTTAAGGATTATGGATTAGTTAGCGGAAAAGCAATTCGGAGCCCGGGCTCATATGAGCCCGGCTGCCCTTTCCGATTTTTTTAAAATTTGAAAAAGCGTCGAAAAATTCTGAAAAAAATTACGCGGGAACATATTCATGTGAGCAACACTCGTGTAAATTTTCGACAGAAAACATCAAATTTTGCGCCCTGTGCAAAAAAGACAAATCTGTCTTTTTGAATAGGTGAACAGTCCACTATTCAAAAAGACAGATTTTTGTCTTTTTTGCACAGGGCGCAAAATTTGATGTTTTCTGTCGAAAATTTACACAAGTGTTGAATACTCCAATATGTTCATGTACAATTTTTTTCAGAATTTTTCGTAGCATTTTACTATTTCAAAAAAATCGAAAACAAACCGGGCTCATATGAGCCCGGGCACCAAAACGCCTCAGTGCTTATAATTTGTGGGTTGGTTAAATTACTTTGAATTGTTATGATATCTAGAATTAAGTGTTTATCACTTTTATTGAGGTAAAGAATTCAAGTAAATACTTTTCTCTTTGTTAGAAAAACAAGATTTGCAATTTTAAGTTATCAATCTTAATGCCTTTAAGAAAACATTTCATTAACATCATGAAGTAGTTATTTATTCAAATTTTATTTACTTGACTAACTTTCCAATATTATCAACACAAGGGTGAATGATTTTGGATGGATTCTTCTTTGTGTGTTTTACCTAGGATGAGTAACAGGACAGTCATTTATAGAATGTAATAAAGTTCAAATTATATATTTTGAACTTATTACTCAAATTGTTTTTCTTTTTAAAGAAATAATTGTTTTTGAAAATAGTTCAATTTATTTCCACTTAAGGATCCTTGAATTTTGTAGATAATTCAATTCATGTCCACTTAAGGATCTTTGAATTATTCACATAAGAAATTGTTTCAAATAATTTATTTTTGAAAATAATTCAAATCATATCCACTTAAGGATCTTTGATTTTTTTTCACTCAAGAAAACTTTTTCAATAAATGAAATAAAAATCATATTTGAAATCCTTATAAAATTTTGAGTTGGAAACATATTTTTAATTTATTTTTAGGAATTTATTTGAATTTTCATTTTTGAATTATGAATTGGTTTGATTGAATTTGTGAAAAGACTAAAATGTCCTTGGTCCAACCGGACCTATTGGGCTGGTCTAACTGGTTCGGGTTAAGGCCGGCCCACTCCCCATCTCTCTCTCTCCCGAGTCCTTGCTTGATCCCCTCTTCTCCCTGGCGATTCACCACCTCCACGCTCTGCTCTGGCCGTCACCGGCCAGCTCCAGCGCCGCCGGTCACCAGCCCGGCTCCACCCGAGCTCCCTGCACCGATTCCCCACTCACTCTCCCTTAAGCTGTGCTTCACTTGGGCGCCTCCTTGCTGAACCCTAACCCTAGCCCGTCACCTTGGTTGTCCCTGCTTGCTCTCCTCCGTTCTCTCGGCTTCCTAACAGTGCCGCCGGGTCATCTTCTTCAACCTCGACTCGTCTCCGATGCCGGCGGGATGGCTTCCCGATGGATGCAACCCCGGCGTCGCCTCCTCATCGCCTGCACTTCGATCTATTCGAGTCTCGGCTCGGCCACGCTGCCATGCCTCCCTCTCTTCACTCGCTGCTCACTGACGGTGGTCTTGGTGTGGTGGTGGTGCTGCTGCTGACGCTGCTGCTGTGCCGCTGTCACCGGCGGGATGGCGGTGATGCCATCACCGCAACCACGGTGATGCACGGCTGCACGTCTCCCTCACCTACGCCTACTTCAGCTCCTCCATGCTCTGCTTCGGCTACAACTCAACAAGGTGAGTTCTTCTTCTGGGACCGGCCATTGTGCCGATGAACTGCGGTATGTGGTGCTGTTCCAGTTCATCCTGGTGATGAAGTGATATGTGCAAAGTGACGTGCTCCTCACTGTCAATTTTGGTTAACTGAAGAAATCTTCAGTTTGGCCCATTAGCACTAACTGCTCATTTTGCCACTGGTATTGCTCTGTGCTACTGCTTTGGTGTTACCCTCTAGCTGATGCTATGATGCCTATGTATTAATTACTGGAGATGGTTTAGCTAGTGGCTATGGATGTGGTTTTGAGCTGATAATTATGTCCATTGATAGATTCAGTTAACTGTCATAGATAGTGCATTAGGTGTGCTACACTGAACCATTGGTTTCAGAGATGTGCCTCCGATGAACTTTACTTGATATGTTGCTATGACTGTGCTCAGGGATCTGTGTAGGATAATTTCTATAGCTAATTAGTTTAGCTTGGCATGCTGTGATGCCTCTAAATGAGTTACACAGGTGTTTAGCTGATAACTAAGGCTTTCGATAACTTTTTATGCTTTCTTGTGCTTCTTCTAAATGCACAGATGTGCTATTGCTCAATTTCCAGTCTATTATTACACTGGTTGTGCTTGAGGTGCCTTTCCCTTTAGGGAATTGTGCCCAGCAACCAGATGCTGGATCTGTGCTACCAACAGATGTGGATACTAGCAATATTTGCTATATGCCTTTGCTCAGATTTGTGGTTTCATCCCCTGCCCATGATGCACAGGCTGAGGCCCTTGTTTCTGGATAAGAATAGATACTCTTGTGTGCTTTAATCTCTGTGATGAATTAGCATAGCAACTCTATGCAGATCTGAGAGAAATCTCTCCTTTCCCCCTCTCCCTCTCATCTAAATGCTCTAGATCCTAGTAACCTGCTGTTGGAGAGAAGCTTGGTCTTCTGGAAAATGATGATAACCTGCGTCTTGTGGCTAGCCTGCTCCTCCTCGTTGCTTGACCTATTTCCTAGTTGTTCTAAAGATTGAGCATGGTTTGGTGGTGTTCTTGAGATGCTAGGGATGATATGGAAGAGTATGTTTAGCTGCTGATAGAATTTGTGGTGCGGCTGGTTATTCTTGTGCTCTTGCTGAAGTGGACATAAAAATGGTCTAGTCTAAATTCGTTGGTCATCATTATGTCGTGGTTCTTAGTGGGCAAATGGCTGTCAAGGGTTTCTTTTATAGAGCCTTGCTATCCCTCACAAGTTGACACCTCAAGTGGTGACTCTTGCTTTGCATGGGTGAGTAAGCTACTTGTTGTCATGCCCTCACGCATGAGCATTCCTTGGGGTTCAAGTTAACTTAGATATTTTGCTTGTGGATAACTCTCCTATGTGGCAAGCTTATCCACTCAAGTTTGGTATTATCCTCTTGTAGGAGTTATTCTTGGGCATGCCAAGTGGCTTCTGTTACTAGATGGGCTTGTGGGCTAAATCTCTTAGATGGGCCTTGGCCTAAGGATGGTGGGCTTTGTCTTTTGGTTTTTCTTCTTTGATAATTAATATCATTGGAGAAATATTAAAATGTGGGCTTTCTCTTTTATTAGGAACTTGACTAGATTAGAGGGATTGACTAGCTGCCTTTGTTGCCTAAGATAAATGGATCAAGGTTGCCTCTTGTCCCATGTTGCCTTTGTATCTTGCTCAAATGGATCATGTCCCTTGCTGCCTTCTTGATGCCTAGTTGATCCATGATGTCACAAATGATCCAAATGATCCATTGTTGCCTTTGATTTAATATTGATCCCTCTAGTCAAAATTTGGATATTAGGGCAAGTTCCTAGTATCCATTAGTTAAGCTCCAAAATTAAATTGCCTCACCCTTGTAGTGAAGGCAAACATGTTAACCATAAGAAACTTTCCTTTTATCCGTGTTTATTTTTATTTGAAATTCAATTGCTTTTATGCATACAAAAGAAATCTGTTAACAAGGTTGCAAGGCTTGTTACCAAACTACTTCTATATAACACAAAGCCTTTAAATTTCACCCAAGTTTAATTAGAGAAGTTGTGAAGAACAACTTGTGGTTTTCTTTCTTGCTTGCTTGATTTGTCTTGCAGGAATGGATTTGAGAAGATTGGGAGATAAGAAGACCCAGATTCGTTGAGAAGATCAAGATTTCGTTTAGGGATTTACCTCCCTCTTTTGTAATGCTATATTTATTCTTTAGAGATATGTACTCATTTTGTAAAAGTTTGTAATATTATTCTTTCAATTCAAATTGTAAAGTTTTCCTATGATCCCATTTGATTTGTTGTATCCAATAGGACATTTATATTTGAAGTGGTAATTGTGGGGTATTTATTTATGTAATATTCTTTCAATATGGGAACTTGTAAGATTTGAATAAGATCATGTTTGTATTTCATTGGACTTTGGACATTATGATTCTAAAGGTTTATGGAAAGATATTTAAGATTGTGAGATATGGATTTGATAATGTAATGAATGTAAAGATAAGATGATGACATGATAATTCAATTTGGATGAATTTATGATTTGAGATGAGAACTTAATTCTTATGTGATGATATTGATGTGAATGTGTAAAAAGATGATAATGGATAAAGAATGATGTAGAATGATGAAGTGTTCAATTGATTTGAATTATATCCTTTCATATTATTTAATTGTGTTCAAAAGTGTTGAGAATTGGGAAAGGTCATGTCTAATATCCTCGCACCTTGACAATCGACTAATTTGACCAATTAGTCTGTCGAGCGATAACTAATTTATTGTGATTGTGATTTCAATTAGGTTAAGTATAAAGATCATATCGAAGTTTATTGCACTCAACAGGATGATCTAAACCCTAATTCATCGAGTCAAGCGAAACATCGATCACTTTATCTCTTTTAATCAAAAGCGCGAAAATTTCCCGCATTTTTAGATGCATGCTATGCGAATGCACAAATTCTATTTCTACCCTTTCTACTCTCTAAACTACGGGGTATTACAATTTGTTACCCAAGGGTTTGTTTCCAAGGGAGGTTTAGTCGGGAGTTTTTTACCCAAGCCTATGTTGATACAAACCCCAGGCTTGTTAGCTCAAACCAACCAGATGTGTTCCGAAACCCTCATAGAGATTGGAGGAGAAAGGTTTGTAGCCAACCTAATCATTTTAGGAACCCAAGGCATAGATGTTATTCTTGGAATGGATTGGTTAGCCAAGTATCACGGCCGTATTTATTGCGCCAGAAGAGCCATTACTCTCACTTCAGACAGTGGAGTTGAAGTGAAGTATGTATCTGAGACCACCCAGACCAGACCAGGATGCCATGAGGGCATAGCTCGACCCACCCTTGATGAGATCATTGTTGTTCACCTATTCCGAGATGTGTTCCCGGAGGAATTGCCTGGTATGCCGCCAGACAGAGATATTGAGTTCTTGATTGAACTTATCCCAGGAACCTCTCCTATATCCCAGAGACCCTACCGGATGAATCCAGAAGAATTAGTGGAATTGAAGAAGCAGTTGGCTGATATGCTCAGCAAAGGCCTTATTCGCCCAAGCCCTTCGCCTTGGGGATCACCCATCATTTTTGTGGACAAAAGAGACGGTACCACACGACTGTGTGTGGATTATCGTAAGCTCAATGATGTGACCATTAAAAACAAGTATCCTCTTCCCAAGATCGAGGATCTGTTCGATCAAATGAACGGAGCCTGAGTCTTTTCAAAGATCGATCTACGGACAGGATATCACCAGTTGAAAATCCGAGAATCAGACATTCCCAAGACTTCCTTCACCACCCGTTACGGATTGTTTGAGTACACCGTAATGTCCTTTGGTCTGACCAATGCCCCAGCCTATTTCATGAACTTGATGAACAAGATCTTCATGGAGTACCTCGACAAGTTCATGGTAGTCTTCATCGACGATATTCTTGTTTATTCCAAGACCGAGGAGGAACATGCTGTTCACTTGTGCCTAGTTTTGGAGACACTTCGAGAGCACCAACTTTATGCCAAGCTTAGCAAGTGCGAGTTTTGGCTTAAAGAGGTGGCATTTCTCGGACATGTCATATCTGCCGGAGGAGTTTCTGTTGACCCGGAGAAGATTAAAGCCATTCTTGACTGGAAGACCCCCACCAGTGTGACCGAGATAAGCAGCTTTCTCGGACTAGCGGGTTATTACCGCAAGTTCGTTGAAGGATTTTCCAGTATAGCAAAGGCCAGGAGCATCCCCAACAAGCACCCGTCCACCCACGAGCTTCCCCGAGCCCTCCACCGTCAAACGTTGTCATCTCCACCCCCTCCTGATCCCTAGGTGAGCTATCCCTCCACCACCGTGCCGCCGGCGCGGCGGCGCCGCCGAAATGAGGTCGCCGCCGATGCCTTTGAATCGGGACCGTTGGATCTAGATCCAACGACAACTTACCGTTTTGGTTAATTTCGGCTGACGGGCTGACCCCACCCGTCAGCGTTTTAATAATTTCCCATTGCACACTGTGTCGCTGATGAGTAGGCCCCACCTGTCAGATTCTTCAACATTATCCGGAATAGGAACATTTTCTAGTTTAGATTTCTCTGAAATTCCAGAACTGGACCCAACTTTGAAATTCAATATCTCGAGATCTAAGAATCCAATGAAATCAAATAAATATGTTCTGGAAAGCTTATGAAATTATCTAACTCGCCAAGCTGGTTTCATTTCATTTAGATTAAAAAATGAAGAATAGTTTTAAAAATGCCACAGAAGGTATAAAATCTAATCTTGTTTGTTTCTGATACTCTGTTAATCCAAATAATGTCCAACCAACTTTGTTAACTTAGTAATGTGATAAATTGGCTTCCCTAATTTTTGTAGATTTAATTAATCATTATTAATGAATTGGCATCTGTTGAAAGAAAGAAAGCCTTTCTGAACTAAAACATTTATAAAACCATAATGGTAAATCCAAATGAGTTAGGACCAATTTTGTTAGATCAAATTTAATCAGTGTTAGTGACCCCTAAAAGGATTTAATTTTTGAATAATATTAACTTGAGTTGTAGCGAAAACTAGAATATGGACTTACTGGATTAAAACAATTATACAGGGAGTTTAATAACTCAAATTGAATTGAATCCAATTAGGTTGTCTTCTACACATCAGTAGCTTACTTTAGAATTTTATTTCATATTTTTGTGGTCATTAGAACCTAAGTTATGCAATTAAACATGAAACCCTAGTTTATGCCATAATTGTGACACAATTAAAGGATGGTTAATTTAATTAAATTGAATTCAAATTGTGTTACCTTGTGTGTGCAGTAGCTAAATTGTGATGTTTTATGATTGTATTGATGTGATGCTTGCTTGGTTAGTCTTAGTGATTGTTTGTATTGTTTATTTATCGGTTAGATGAGAATGTTGCCGGAGCCTACGAGGAAGGGAAATACTTCGAACAGCAAGAACCCGAGCACTTTGTTGAGCAAGGCAAGCTACTTCACTGAGCTTGCTTTTATATACATTTATTTTGGATCACCTACAATATTCAAAGTGTTAGTGATTTTCAAAAAACCTTTTTACAAAAGCATGAAAACTATTTTGCCACCCTATGTAGAACTATAGAATAGATATTTAAAACTATAGGATGGGAAAAAATATGATTGTTCCAAAACTCCTTTTTAAAGTATTGGATGGATGTGGAATGCCGAGCTGTCGGTATGGAAATGGAGAAAGGTTTAAAGGTGATGTTTATGGAAAATGCACATTGTGTCCTAGTACTTACGTCAACCAGCCAATAACCTGTGCGACCACATCTACCCACATATGGGAAAGGGCGTAGTCATATAATTTGCTCATATTAGTATGGGATGCCTCAACAACGAGGATGACCTCGTTCCATGAGGGGATGGTCATGGCGACCTACCCCTGACCTGGGTCCCGGTGTTTGATGGACGGGGGATTGAAGGGTTCGCTCGCCGGGCAGAACTACGAGTCCTCACATCTAGGTTCCTCGACGGCGGATCCTGTACTAGGTGTCGAAGGAATGATGAATTCGTAGCGGTAGGGTCCTATACTAGCATGAGCAAAGGACAGGCTATGGTCGGTGGCTCAACTTCGCATACACCTTGTATGGCGGGATATGGCAGACACGATGAGTTACCGGATGGATGGGGGAAAAGCGTGCTACCTCTGCAGAGGGTAAAACTATTCGAATAGCCGAGTCCTCGGATATGGACAGTTGGGAGGCCCTACTAGACCATGTGCAAGTTTTTACAAAAGTTGTAAGTTTAAAGAAACAAATGTGGAGGTGATGTTACACAACTATACCAAATGGAGTGGTATGAGTTGTTGGAGATAAATGAATCATGATGAGACATGGTCGGGAAAAAGGAGGAGTTTCGGGAAAAATAATTTAAAATGGTGATTTTCCTTAAAAATAGTAATGAAACTCTTCTTATCTTTTTCAACAAGGATATAGAGATGTTTTCAATTAAAAATATGGAGAGGTTTTAATAAATAAAAGTGTTATAGAAAGCAACTTAAAACTGGAGCATACTCACGTTAGGGGTAGCTTGCGAGTACAATTCCCATTGTACTCATATTGGTTTCGTCCCTGGCTATTGTCTTAGCCAGATCCCAAGGAGAACTACGCTGAAGCGGAGTATGGTGACTTCTATGCGAACTAGGGATCTTCGTGAGTCAACTGCCTGTCGGGTCGTCGTTACGACGTGTTGGACTTCTACTACGTACCTTACGCTGAATGCTTTTGATTTGGCCCATGAAGGCAAGTATGTAAGACTTGGTCTAAATGACCTGTTATGTAAGACTTTACTTCGGTATTGTAATGGATGTAAACTTTGGTATTCAATTTGGATTATGGGCAACGACAGACTGATCACGGGATCGTTGTGTGAACCATAATCGGGTATTTCGGACAGCTAGTTTGGGGTCCCCACACCGGGCCACAGGCCGGGCAGGCTCCCGAAGGGTCCGGCCTTTGGCCGTCCTAGGCTGGGCGTCCTGGCCGGGCACCAGCCCGAGGCTTCCGGCCTAAGGCCGGCCCAAGCCGAGACAAGGCCGGGCGAGCAGGCACGTGTGGCCGGTCAATGCCGCGACCGGCGTGGCCGACGCGGTGACCACGCGCGGGGCGACGGCGAGCGCGCATGGTGGCGGCTCTAAGGGGGCGACGAGCACGCGCACGAGACCGGGGTGGGGTGAGCAGGCCGCGGTGGCTGTGCTGGTGGCGGAGCGGACCAAAAGGTCGTTGAACAAGATGGCGGTGACCATCCGAACGGACAGCGACGGCGCCATAGTACATAGGGGGAGGCAGAGGGGGGGTGGCGCATGAGCACCGGAAGCTCACCAAGAGCACGCATGGGAGGTCGGGGAGGCCTGGCGAGGACGGCATCGGCCAAATCGACGATGAGTCCTGCGGTCGGCATCGGTGGGGACGAGCTCGATTCGGAGCGCTGGCGGCTTCCCGGCACGATTCCTAGCTCGAGGAGGAAGAGTACGGCGAGGCGGAGCTCGTGGCGGCATCAGCTTGCTTCGGGGCAGCCGGAGTCGACGGCGGCGCGACAATGGCGGCGGCGGGCAGGAGCTCGTTTCCGATTAGGGTTAGGGTTCTAGGGTGCCGAGAGGGAGAGGGAGCAGGTGAGAGGGAGAGAGAGGGAGGTCAGGGCACGGTGCCCTCCTTATCCACATCGTGGGGGGAGCGGCGTGGGGGCTCGGTCATCGGGGGGCAAGGCGGCATGGTGCCAGGGATGGCCCTGTCGCCATAGTGACGAACGTCACTTTGCAAAACCCCCCTGTCTAGTTTCCAAAATTCGAAGGTTAAAACTAATAGTGTTTTAAGTATTTAATTAATGCCCTTAAACATTTTTATAAAATCAACCAAAATTCATCTACCTCGCCATGACAGGAAGAAACTCCAGAAAATTTGGTGTTGCAAAATAAAATGTTTAGGACAACATTTGTTCATAGGGTTTGAATAAGGCAAAATTTTAATAATTTCCAAAATGTATTTACTTGGAATACTTAAGCATTTCCAAAAATAATGAAATTATTCATGGAGGCTCCCAATATAGTAATGAAGCTCCCCATGATTTTATTTTGAATTTTTGGAATGTTTGACTTGGTTTCAAAAATAGAAATTGATTTGAACCCATTTTGAAGTCTCAAATTTATTTCTTTGTTTGACAAGAAATTTCCTTTGACAATTATTTATAAAATATATCCTTGAGCTTCCTGGACAATTTGGAAACTCAAGAACATTTGGTTTTGCCAATTTGAGTATTGTATTTGGTTTGAAAATTTTGGGAAGGATTTGCTCCCCTTTTATTGTTTTCCAGTTGTTGCTTTATTAACTTAGCAATTTAAATAAGTATGCCATGCTACAATGCAAAGCAAAAAGTGAAAATTTGGCCCATATTTTAGGGTGCCAAACTGGGCTGTTACAATTCTACCCCCCTTACAGGAATCTCATCCCGAGATTCTAGAGTAGAAGTAGAGAGGAGGAAAACATGACAACACGTATCTTTCTCGTTGCAGAGATTGGGCTAACCAACATGACATGTCGATGCGCCGGGAAGAGCAGAAGGTAGCTTAAAGTGACGTTCAAAAAAAAACTTTGCCCAAAACCATAAGCCATTGAGGAAAAACTAGGAACAACTTGACCAAACAAAGGTCGAGCAGAAGATCGACAACTGATCAATTGTTCAAGGCCATGACAATACTTCAAACCCCCCGATGCGTAGACCGTAGAGATTTGAAGCACTGAGAGGAGAAAGGACACCTCTTGGACTCCACGCTTGTGACATACAAAACGTTTCCATAAGGTTGGAAGCTCAGCCCTAACGGGACTGAGGAATTGACCCAACGTCCGTGTGATTGGGCAAACCCTTGGGTTCACCGAGGTGGGAAGGGTATAGCATTGATCCACATTTAGATAGATAGGTAAAACCTCATAAAAGAGCTATTTCCACGAGATAGATGGAGTAGGGGGATTGACCGAGGGACAATTAGTAACTCCGTTGTAAGGTTCTCCTTGAGTTCCTAGATATCACACTTAGGCTTTTGGAATAGCCTTCAATCGATCATCGAGCGAAGGTCATACGTGACGATAGGGAAAGGCCATAAGGCAAAACTCCTATGGTAAGTCACACACGATCCTCAGGGATAGTGGTCGATGTTAAAGATTTAAGAGACTTCGTCAATAGGCCTTCCGGTGAGGTGCGTGGGCCGCAACACCGAAATTGTCGAAGTTACTAATAGGTCTAGGTCATACTCTTGATAAACACCAAGCATCATTTCTGCTTGAGGTTCCAAGTTGGTTAGGTGTACAGACAATTCAAACTTGACATATCCGAGGAAGGAGTTTGCTGAAGTTAACCGGTAGATAGGGTAACTAGATTCTCAAGCTCTGAGCTGCAATGTCAAGCTCTAGAACACGATCGAGAGTGGGAAACCATGGGGTCACGGCTACGACGAGAAAATTGAACCAGCATGAACTCCAAACAATGAAGCACAACTGATTCCTAATTGGGAACACCAGGAAGAGGTTATGATTTGACAACTTCTTCTTATTCAAAAACGAATCCACTAGTGGCATACATGACGTATTTAGAGGACTAGCGGTAACAACCTACCAACTCAACAACAATCCGCACATGCATGACCAACTTGTGATTTAACCCGATGGGACAAAGTGAACTTCACTTGGATCCACAGCGACAAAAGTCACTGGTTGCGAGAGAAAAATTGCTTTTCAAGGAAAAGATGTGGTCTTGAGAGTTTCGACACGAATCTAACTCGTTGACCGAAGGTGTGCACCTGAACGAATGGACTTGGCAGCTCTTGACAACTCGGCTTGATGATACGATTACCAATCATGCTAAGAGTACCACCAAAGTCTTTGGGTTTCAAAGCAATATCAACTGCTAAGAATATCCGATTACCACATCAATATGCATCCTCAACATTCTCGAGCCTGAGTAGCTCGGAGGTAGATGGATAAGGAAGGGCAAGAGAATCACTTCATCAAGTACGTCATGAGTCTAAGCACGACCTCTTGATATAAAAGAGTGTGACACTCCAAGGCGGAACGGAAAAAAAACTAGACAAGCTCTTACTCCGCGAATTACAAAACTTTGACCTGGCCGAGAAATGGACGAGGTACCGGAGTTTGTTTCTCCTGACATCCCGAAGTGGAATGTATTGACGAACCACAAGAATAACATGCATCAGAACACCCCAATGCACGATAAAATTGACTATCAACAAACAGATAGAGGTCGGACAACAGATTTAGAGTAAGGAACGGCTAACAACAATCTCAAGATATTGCAGAAGCCCTTGTTAGCTCTCTTCCGACAACTAGTGCCAAAAGGGTTTCATGAACGGTTGTTAGTGGAGGAATCACAAGTATTGATGGAAAAACTCGCTAAGAGGAATCCCGTCATGATTCAGTTAGTTCCATAACAGGGAGTTTTATCTAAAGCTAGTGATAGAGAGGAGCATTGTTGAGCAAAACAATTACAGCTGCAACCTCGAGCTTGAAGACTAACTTCAAATTTTGCCAACCTGATCTAGGGTTTGACCATTAACACTAGGATTCAACGGAGAAGATCTTGGGTTAAAGATCAGCTTCATGCGCTGGGACTCACAATAGCATAAAGCTCACAAGGGTGCCAACCCTCACGAAACATTACACCAGATCCCTAGCACAATCCGGGACCTTTGGTTCAAGATCTTGGGCTAAAGTCCGAATAGAGGAACACCCAATTAGGTGTGAAACATTTTCAAGGCTTCGGATGTTTTGCAACCAATGAAGAAGTAAATTGTGACTAAACCACTAAGTTTCCTTCTGATTCTGAAGACGGTAGCAACCCAACCAGCAACTAAAGGTAGAAGCCAACCCCGAGAACCTAAACTTCAACACCAGAATTAAAACAAATAGAGATAAGAGATCAGAGTAGAGCGAGTTGGATGAGGAGTAAAAAGAGTCCTAAGAAGGTTTTCACAACTCATTTTTAGGTTATAAATAATTTTCAACTAGACTTGACATCGACCAAATAGAAAGGGTTTCCTACAGGCAGTCCTGCTCTGATACCAACTTGTAGCGCCCCGACCCCAGAACTATACAATGAAGCTTTGTGCAACCGGTCATGCTACACAATCGAAGGTTACTGGGGTTACCAATCCCAGACCAAAACCTTTGGCAGGCATGATCAGAATGGATCATCGGCAACGCAATACTTCGATCATGCCATAAGCTCAGACATAGCTATCATGTATAGTAGAGAGATCAAGACTGCGGAACAACTGGCACATCATAGACTCTATGATACAAAAAGATCATATAGCAACTCTTATATGAGAAAGATACAAATTACACCCAAAGGGGTCACAGACCCATCAGTACATCATGCGGAAGCGAAGTAGTTGTCTAATACAACAAGATCCAAATATATGGCCTAAGAGGCCTACACATAAACATAAACCCAACCAGCTTGTTCCAACGTCCCAAGCTGCCACCTGGGAACCCCGAACTACTCATCGATGTCCAAGAAGAAACCACCTATCTGCTCGGTGTCGTCCTCCTCTGAAACAAATTATAAAAGCAGCAAAGAGAGACTGAGTATGACATACTCGCAAATTTAGTAGGGCGATATAGTCCCAATGATGACGGAGGCTCTAAGGCTGTATAGTAGTTATTTTGCATAAAGCTAGTTTCATTTTTAAAAGACATAGCTCATGGCATCGACTACTCAGAAGATTTTCATAAAAGGGATAAGATAGAAATTTCAACTTTGGTTCTCATCGAACCCATAGTAACCATTTCTCATCGCTCATCTTCACCAAGGCACTCCCTCGAATCCCCCACGAGGAAATGAACCTTTTACCACACGTTGTAATGCAACCTGTAGCTGCCAAATTAATTAATTAGGTTAAGGTTCTCTATGATCCCGTAAATCCATTCCCAAGGCGTCCATAACCATGGACACGGCTTTTCGAAAAGATTAAACCCTGCAGGGGTGTACTAATTACCCATTGGTACCGTCCGGCTCACCTAGTTGGCCCTCTTCCGGGGAAGGCCGACGAGTGTGCGCGGTTAAACCTTTACCTCGCACGAGACTATCCAAGAGTCATCTGTGGCCATAGGACAAGTTCGGTGCCTATTTCAACACCCTACCCCATCGCCACATCCTAAACACCACCGTCCTCCTCATTCCTTTTCCACCCACACACTCACGCGCAAATGGAAATAGCAAACTAGAGGACCCTTGGATACGCCCGCACAAGTTATTCAGTTAGTAAGGAGCCCATACCCCCACCAATGGCAGCACGCTCAAACCTTGAGTCCGAAGACAGGAACTCGCACCTAGGGGCAAGAATGAGACAAAACACCATCCCCGATGGCAACTCATCCAAGCCTTCATAGCAATTTAATTAAGTACCACGAGTAACCACCATGTCCGAAACATTCCATCAACATCATAATTCTGGAAACTAATCAACGGACATAACTAGCATTCGGCTAAGCATGGCTAAGCATACCTAAGCATATATAAATAGCAATATATCTTTGTCCCAGGCCAACACAATAAACCTATGTTTCATATGTAGGGATACATGTATGGGTTAGGGAAAAAACATGCATTCATAGGATACTCTAGTATTGACCAGAATTGACATAGAATCGAATGCAATATTATGGTGGATAAAATAAGTTTATAAAACAGTGGGATGCTAGATGCCAAGAAGGTTAGGTTATCTCTTGCCTTGCTGCCGGGGCGTGTAGTACGACTCGTCGGGGTAGGTAGGGGTACCCTCGACTCCGGAATCTATCGATACGCAGATAAATATAGAAGAACAAAATAAATCACACGAAGACAAGGTGCAATGCACAATCATGATGACATGTCAAATTTATGCAAAGATATCATCATATGATTTAACTAACAATATTAAATGGAGCGCCAAATAATTAGTGCAATTATTTGGAAGCAACCCCATATTTACATTAGTGTCCACCTTATTTACAATTTATTACTTCACTAAGAATGGCTTAGATATGCATGAACATGACATTATTAATTAGGTTTTGTTCTTCGGATCATTTTGGTACCTTATTTGTAATTTTTCAATTATCGAAGAATAATTGGTGAATTAAAGAATTATTTGAATTTAATTCGTTTAATCATTTAAAGAATAACATCAAATAAATATTTGTGATCATGATGTGATATTAGCATGGTTTGCTAGCATTTGAAATACTGATCACTTTGATATTTTATTCACCATTTTTGGTTAAATATTTAACAAGTTATGATTTTCCCAATTTCATATTATTTATGCCAGTTTAGGAATTCTTGAATAACCAGCAAGAGTATAATTTCAAAAGATCATTACAATTATTCTAACATGTAGGTATTATTTTTCTAAACACTTTGATATCTCATTTGTCAAATTTAGAGCAATATTTAAATACTTATTAATTATTCTATTTAAATTTTAATTACAAAACCCTGGCAGGCCGGCCTTGTGTCGGCCAGGCTGGGCCACAGGCCGGGCAGGCTCCCGAAGGGTCCGGCCTTTGGCCGGCCCAGGCTGAGCGTCCTGGCCGGGCACCAGCCCGAGGCTTCCGGCCTCAGGCCGGCCCAAGCCGAGACCAGGCCGGGCGAGCAGGCACGCGTGGCCGGTCAATGCCGCGACCGGCGTGGCCTACGCGGTGACCATGCGCGGGCCGACGACGAGCGCGCACGGTGGCGGCGCTAAGGGGGTGACGAGCATGCGCGCGAGACTGGGGTGGGGTGAGCAGGCCGCGGCGGCTGTGCTGGCGGCGGAGCGGACCAAAAGGTCGTCGGATGAGACGGCGGTGACCATCGGAACAGACAGCGATGGCGCCGGTCAGCGACGCGGCGGTACAGAGGGGGAGGAAGAGGGGGAAGTGGCGCATGAGCACCGGAAGCTCACCAAGAGCACGCATGGGAGGTCGGGGAGGCATGGCGAGGACGGCATCGGCCGAATCGACGATGAGTCCGGCGGCCGGCATCGGAGGGGACGAGCTCGATTCGGAGCGCTGGCGGCTTCCTGGCACGATTCCTAGCTCGAGGAGGAAGAGGACGGCGAGGCGTAGCTCGTGGCGGCATCAGCTTGCTTCAGGGCGGCCGGAGTCGACGGCGGCGCGACAATGGCGGCGGCGGGCAGGAGCTCGTTTCCGATTAGGGTTAGGGTTCTATGGCGCCGAGAGGGAGAGGGGGAAGGTGAGAGGGAGAGAGAGGCAGGGCAGGGCATGGTGCCCTCCTTATCCACGTCGTGGGGGAGCGGCGTGGGGGCTCGGTCATCGAGGGGCATGGCGGAATGACGCCAGGGATGGCCCTGTCACCACAGTGATGAACGTCACACTGCAAACCCCCCCCCCCTGTCTAGTTTCCAAACTTCAAAGGTTAAAACTAACAGGGTTTTAAGTATTTAATTAATGCCCTTAAACATTTTACAAAATCTACCAAAATTCATCTAGCCTCCCCATGACAGGAAGAAACTCCACACAATTTGGTGTTGCAAAATAAAATGTTTAGGACAACATTTGTTCATAGGGTTTGAATAAGGCAAAAATTTAATAATTTCCAAAATGTATATATTTGGAATACTTAAGCATTTCCAAAAATAATGAAATTATTCATGGAGGCTCCCAATATAGTAATGAAGCTCCCGATGATTTTATTTTGAATTTTTGGAATGTTTGACTTGGTTTCAAAAATAGAAATTGATTTGAACCGATTTTGAAGTCTCAAATTTATTTCTTTGTTTGACAAGAAATTTCCTTTGACAATTATTTATAAAATATATCCTTGAGCTTCCCGGACAATTTGGAAACTCAAGAACATTTGGTTTTTCCAATTTGAGTATTGTATTTGGTTTGAAAATTTTGGGAAGGATTTGCTTCCCTTTTATTGTTTTCCAGTTGTTGCTTTATTAACTTAGCAATTTAAATAAGTATGCCATGATGCAATGCAATGAAAAAAGTGAAAATTTGGACCATATTTTAGGGTGCCAAACTGGGGCTGTTACAGACGAATACAAAATAAAAGCAGAATCTGTCAAAATCTGAACTGTCTATAAAGATCGAATTTTGCCAGGCACTTATGTAACTCAAATCAGAAAACAAAAAACTAAGGAAAGATAGATAAAAGTATCAGCCTTGCTGTCTAAAAATTTTAGAAAAAGATAAAAGTCAGAGATTTTTTGGATTTTCGATCAGTGAAGGACAGAAATCTGTTTCTGGACAGCAAAACAACACCTCGCACTTTCAATGCATTAGAGGTTAAACTTGGCACAAAAAACCAAAAGAAAAAGATACAATGAAGTTTCTACAGAGGCAACAACTTCAGGACTCAAGAAAAGTAAAAAGAAAACTGAAAGTAAAAGATGGGTTACCTCCCAACAAGCGCTTTTCTTTAACGCATTTTAGCTAGGCGCAATGCCAAATATCAAGTTTTTTCAAAATCGAGGGCATCATCATTCTTATCAAATTCATGAATTGTGGAACTTGGAAAAGGACCTCCAGCAATACTATTAGTAGCAACAATTGGTGGGGTACAAGGAATTTTACCCACTAGGGCTCCTCCCCTTGTATACTTAAAGGTTGGAGCTTCCTTTACCATCCTCAACTCCTCTTTTCCTGCAGACGATGTATTAACTTTAGTAATGTTCCTTGGCACAAATATGAATTTAGGTACTTTAGGAGCCAAAGCCGCTTTCTTTTTAGGTTTGAGTGAAGAAAAGGTGATTCCCAAGGTATCAATTACTCCCTCCAATTTATCAATTCTTATAGTTTGATCACTAGCTTTTGTAGGTTCAAGGGACTTAATACTTTTAGCAATATCTTTCAGACACCCATCAAGCTTGTTAATACCATCAAGAATTCCCTTATCTATTTCCCTCATCATGTCCACACTTGGTACATTCTCTTCTATAACTTCTAACCTTTGCATAATATGTTCCAAAGTGATTTCAATTTTGCCATCATTAAAAGCTTCCAAAGCATTAATCCCTAGGAAGTTTCCACCTGTGATAGTGTCTAGGAAATACCTATACCAACTTGTAATGCCAACATAGAAATTTCTAAGGAGAACTGTGGCCAAAGGCTTTTTGATGGACCTATGACGAGCATTATTAATCCTATACCAAGCATCTTTCAAACTCTCCCCACCTCTTTGATTGAAGGTGAGGACTTCGGACTCGGGTGCCTCAACAGGAGGACAAGAACTAGACATAATGATAAGATAAAATAACAAGATAGGAATAAAGATTACACTAAGTTTTTTGGGTTTTAAACTTTTGCAACAGGAAAAATAAGCTAACGAGAAATAAAACAAGCAAGACAAAAACAAAGTAAAGTGATTGAGAGTATGAGACTCCCCTTGCTGTAGCTCCAAGGTCCCCGGCAACGGCGCCAGAAAAGAGCTTGCTAAGTGCTGGCAAAGTTGGCGGGGACTAATCTTCTTATGTGTCTTTAGTGTGTTCCCCGGCATTGGCGCCAGAAAAGAGCTTGATTGCTACTAATGAAGAGTTGGGTGGTGCCCCAAGCGAAGGAGGAGATGTAGCAAGCAGCAGTTTTCCCTCGATAACGAACCGAGGTTTATCGAACCAGTAGGACCTTGAAATTAACAACAAAGTGAATGTTGAAGATCTCTGGCGCTTAATCTTCAACAGACGTGGACCTGCACACACTCAACCAAAATACTTTGCCCCCAACGGCGGAAAGGTTGTCAATCTTTCCGGTCTCGTAGAAAACAAAGCGGTTAATTGTATAGTGAAATAGATGAATTATGAAAAATGGACTAGAGGAGTAATGATGATTAAAAGTGATGAATAAAGGTTGCAATCAATGTAAAAAGATGGACCGGGGGCCATGGGTTCACTAGTGCAGTCTATCGATTAAATAGAACATTCATATGATGGGTAAACAAATTACAGCTGGGCAATTGACAAGATTATAACACAAACTTAATCTAGCTATGACAAAGAGAACATGATAATATTTAAGTAGGCATCACGACAATGAACAAAGACCGTTGAGTCCAACTACATCTTTGTCTAAAAAGTCCACCGTGGGATCGCTATCCAGCCTGTCACCCATCGGTATTAAGTTGCAAGCAACAGACATTTGCATTAAGTAAGGCGCATGAAGTAAGCAATATTAAATATCAAAATAGACTTTAACACGGCTGTTTTACCCTTAATAGCAAAAGACCCTCGCCCTTAGACGTTTTTGTCACTCGTGCCCAAGAACAAAAGGGGGCATGAACCCACTATCTAGCATCTCTCTTGGAGATACACACAATCACTTGGCCAAAGTAACTACGCACATCGGAGAGCATGCAAGAACATAAATCAACATATAAGAATCATGCACAATCTGATCATAACTTTATAATCCATCGGATCCCAGCAAACACATCACATAGCATTACAATAATCGATCTTGATCATGTTAGGCAGCTCACAAGATCATAAGACATGAAGCAGAAGAGAGAGAGACTACCATCTAGCTACTACCATGGACCCAAGGTCCAAGGTGGGACTACTCACAAATCATCCCGGAGGAAGGTATGGCGATGAAGAGCCCTCCGGGATCGATCTCCCCTCCGGCAGAGTGCCGGGATCTGCTTCAGAATCACCCTCGAACTAGGGTTTGAGTTGACGGCGCCTCGGGATGACTTTTCTGGAAAATAATGGCCGCCCCCGTCTTAGGTTAAATGGGATTTTATAGGCGTCGAAGGGGGCCAAGGGGACGCCCCAGGAGCAGGGGCAGGTCCCACCCGCGGGTCCTGGTGGGGCCGCGGCAGCAGGCCGCCGCTGCCCTATGCGTAGCCCCCCAGGCTGCCCTTTGGTCCACAGGTGTCTTCCGTCGCATAAAAAATCTCCGTAAATTTTCAGCGCAATCCGACGATATTTCCTGAAGTGACTTTTCTGAAATACAAAAACAGGAAACTGGCACTGGGCATCTTGTCAATAGGTTAGTCCGACAAAATGCATAAAAATGATTAATATTATAATAAAAACATTTGACAACATCAGAAAACTAGCATGGATCAATCAAAAATTATAGATACGTTTGACACGTATCAGTGTCGTACCATATTATGACAGTTTGAAATCTCGACCTAAGCCCCATCTCATCCCTGAACCAATGCTGTCTTACGCTCATGTCCAGTTTTGTGTGTGCCTGCTTTTCTTGGAGTTTCTCTGGCGGCAGGCCGGAACTTCCGCCCTTCGGGCCGGAATTTCCAGTGCCCGGAATTTCCACCTCCCTGGCCGGAACTTCCAGTCTAAGTGACCTGGCACCATATGTGGAGGGCCTGATGGCCTTTGACGTAGTTACCTCCGTCAAATGAATATGGTTCAGTTGAGACTCCAAGTGCAGAGTGTATAGAATAGGAAAGACAATTTTCCCCACGAGGGGTGACTCGAGGGTTTAATATCGAACTCTCGGGGAATTAGCAGTGAAAGATTTATCTTCTTATCCTTCTCTTGAGAACCTACAAACAAAGTAAATTGTTTTGTGCCCTCAACCTCACCAAGTGGTTGTCAAGCACAAGGTGTGAGAATGATATCAAAATAAAACAAACGCAAAACAATAAATAAATATGCAATGATGATAAATAAATATGCAAGGATGGTGGGAACAATGATGGATGATATTTTTGGGTTTTGTATTGTGAATGCAAGATATAAAAGTATTTTTGTATTTTCGGATTTTTAAATGGCAGAAAATGGATAAAAGTTGTTGGAAAGGTGTTTCTTATGATTAAAAATGGACCGGGGTTCATGGTTTCACAAATGCACTCTCTCTTTAATAAAGTGGTAGATAATGGAACACTAGAATTGACATATGAGATTGCAACAGAAAGGTTTCATGACAAGTTATTAATTATATGGGCATCACGTCCTAACATAGAGATCTTTTGTTTATTAATCTCTCTTACACTCCACCAAGATGGGAACTAAATCTTAGCACCTCGGTTATTAAGATAAATTAGAGCATAGCTTTAAGTCTTATGACATGAAGTTAAAATAAGAACATGCTAGATCTAGTCATGGAGAAATGGCAATGGTCACACCCACACCTCCGGTAGCATGGTATTTTTCTTTATCCCTAGTGAGGCAACAAAGTAAGGTAAAAATACCCAAGTGGATCGCAGAACTTCTCTCACTTTCACCGCACTAGCCACCCCCTCATTACTCCAACTAATGCACACGTTCCCCCACACAAGCTCTCATAAACATGCTTGATCAAAACAAGTAGACAAGAACGGGGTACATAATATGCATCTACTTTCATAACTGAAACAAAACAATTGCAATCTCAAACATATATTAACTCATAAAGAGATCCACCACAAAGGAATTACATAGATGACCGTAATCATGTTCGACAGCTAATACGGTGCTAATTAGTGAAGCTCAAAGAGAGGAGAGATACATAAGTTACTTCTACAAACCCATAGTCCAGGGGTGGACTACTCCCTCTTCATCATGGAGACGGTGGAGATGTCGTTGGGGGAGATGGAAACCACACCGACAGCGCCCCGCCGGAGTTTTCCCCCTCCAATCTACAGCTCCAGGTCTCTGTTTTGGTGTTTCTGTGTTTTGGCGGCGCTCTCTTCTGGAAAATGTCGGGGGACTATTTTATAGTCGGTTTTAGGTCAAGACGAAGCTTCTGGAAGAAAGATCGACGGCAACGGAGCCACGGAGGCCAAGTTGGTGGGCCCCACGCGGCCAAGGAATCTGGCCGCATGGGCCCCCCTCTTTTGGCCTTCGGGCTTCCATGTTTTCGCTTCCTTCGCCCCTACGCTTTGTTCCTTCCAAAAACTGATGCTCGTAAATTTTCAGTTCATTTGGACGTCGTTTGGGTCCCTGAAACATCAAAATATAGAAAATAGGGTTTTCTACCAGTGCAGGGTTAATTCCAGAAAAATAGGAAAACTGTGAAATCTTCCCAAAATCATTATAAAACAATGATATAACCCTTATATGATGCAAATATGATTGAAATATAAGTAATATAATGCAAAGTTCATGTATGCATTTTACATGCATCAACATCCCCAAGCTTAACCTATCTCGAGTATAAATTGTGATAAAACCAGAATGGACTTTGCATTTTAAGACTAACAATGGATATCAAAGATGATTATTATTGCTACATAAAGTCAAATGATTCATTCTTCAAAGGAGTAGCAATATGCAAGATAGATTATAAAGCGATATCAATTACTCAATGCAAGGATGTTCAATGATAATTCACAAAGTGTAACATAGAAGAAAGTACTATGGACCAAATGTATGCATAATGAAAAGTAAAAACATCCTATAATGGTCATAGAGTACTCTTATAAAACTGAATATAAAAGGTGGACACTTTGGAAAGATATATAAATGAGTAGAGGCAAAACATGAACAAGTTTCATCTAACTTCCAAATACTTCTACTTAAGTTAATGTTTGCAATGTGGTATTGGTGTCAAGCTCTCATTACCACTTATCATAACATCTTGAATGGTTAAAGTTTAAAGTGAAAGCAAATATGAGTAGTGTGCTTGACCAAGAAATGGTTGAAAGTCTCATGCCCCGTGAATACGAGTACCTACACCATGGTGTTACTCAACTTGGGATACAAAGCAAGTTCAAGTAAAAGTCATTGTAAAAATAGCGTCATCAAGAGGGTCAACTGGGGTACCTCTTGTCCCAGGACATGGAACAAGCCCATGTCAAAATGACAAGACAAACAAACATAATGAACAATCTCAACATCCTTTTTATTTACTATTGATATAGCCTTTTATTATGAGGTGCATCACTGAAGGTTCACATAGCATGTAAGTAAATTTCCACCATGGCAGCATGGCTTAGAGTAGCGGCCCAGGTGTCTCTCTAGCCATTTGTACAAAATACTTAAACTTACTTAGTTTCCACATTTATTTGGCACTATGATAGGCATCCATAAACAAAAGTACATGATATCAACTAAATATAATTATGAGCATGTTGAAAGCTTGCCATGTGACAGCACATTTGGGCTAACTACCAACCAAGACTCTTGTCAATCTCACAACTTCATAATTTTAATCACAATGGTTCATGTTTATTAAATGCAATAGTAAGGTGTGAGAGCTATTTAACCAAATTTCCCATAGCAATCAATAACATAAGCATTTTAATTCAGAGGTATAGATAACAAAAACTAACATGACAAACATACTCAGAATAGCATAAAGCTAATAGGTAGATATGGTGGACTCACTGGAAAAACTTTGGTTGAAGGTGTTGGAAAACAAGTTTTTACTTGTTGGAATTTTTGGGCTAGCAAAAGGGAGAAAGTTGACCATCTAAATGCATGCACGAGTGTCCATAGAACTAACCAATCCATGTTAAACAAAGTAAAGTAACATTCAGAATCAAAACATGAATAAGAGATAGCTCTTGAGAAAACACTTGCAAATTAATACTCATTAAAAAGCACATGAATTATGCAACTATATGTATCTTTTTAAATCAACTCAAACATCCCTTTCCAATCTTATTATAGCATCCAACTTAATTCAACCCAAACTTCCAGAAGCTCTCTCATATAAAAATGATAGTGGTGGTCTCAAAACAAAAATCAAATCAAAATAAAAAGCAAATAAAAGACACTCCAAGTTTATGCGATAAAGTGCATTGATCGAAAAACAGAAGTTAGACGTGTGCAAACCGAGAGTGTGTTGGTCTAGTGGGGTTGTCTTCACATACCCAAGCTTATGGTCTTCACGATCCTTGGATAACTCTTGGTGCATCTCGTCTAATCCCTGTGAAAAAACTTCAAAACACTGTTTCTCCCATTTCTTTTCTGTGGGGTGACATTAGTAGTGATAGAAAAATGAATTACTTGCTGCATAGAATCCTTAGACAAAAAGCATATTAATGTCCAGAGATTGTATAATGTTGTATGCCTACTTATAAACTCAATTGGATAAAAAAAGATTCAAGTTAAAAGTTCAAAGAATGCATCAAACAAAATGGGACAGAATCTGTCCAGAAAATTAGCAGCAGCGAAACGCATTTTTCTACTGGACTTAAACATGTAGAAAAATTCTGAAAACATTCATGCATACAGAGGATGAAAATTTGCAGTCCCAGTAAATATTTTAGCTCATTCGGAGTTACAGAATAGGAACGAAAAATGAAACCATGCACAGATTCGTGCTGGAATAAAATCTCCGAATGCAAATAGCAACTTTTTCAAACCAAATTGGGTAAAAATTGGTACTTTATTAAAAATTCCAGAAACCAAAATTAAAAACTAAGTCTCTTGTTAGAGCAAGAGGACACAAAATAATCAAAAATAAAAACAACCGGGTTGCCTCCCGTAAAGCGCTTTCTTTATAGCCATATAGCTAGGCTTCTTTCTTGATACTTATTGTGGATGAAGCTCATGAGGGAACTTGAACTTTGGTGTGTCCCTCTTCCTTGGGAAATGTTCCATGCACTTCTTGTGTGGAAACTGAAACTTCACATTCCCTTCTTTTGAATCAATGATAGCACCTGTGGTACGAAGAAAAGGTCTTCCAAGAATAATTGGACTAGAGGTTTTATTCCCCATATCCATGATTAGAAAATCAACAGGTACAAATGTCATATGCAACTCTACCATAACATCACTTACTTTTTTCTAAAGCATGTTTAATGGAATCATCAGCAAGTGCAAGTTCAATAGAGCATTTTTCAAGATTCTTTAATTCAAGAACTTCATATAATTCTTTAGATAAAACACAGACACTAGATCCTAGATCTAATATAGCATGGTGTGTCTCTTTTCCAATGGTTACTAGTACTTTGGGAATCCATACATCCCCAAGCTTAGGTGGTATCATAGCTTCTTGGTTGTACCTAGCAATCCTTTCTTTCAAAACATGATTAGCAATATAAGAACCAAGACCTGCTTGATTGGAGTTGATGGAAGGATCACTTGCAACTTTTTGTAAGATAGATATTAATTCATGCAAGATACATTAATCTAAGTCAAGTAATGGTTCCTTGACTTCACTAAGAATTTTAACTTCCTCAACTTTTCTCTTTTTCATTACCATAATAGTTTCCTTACCAACTCTCTCTTGCTCATGAATGTGTTCCCAAGATTTATTTATAACCTCTTGGGAATATTTAATTGTTTCCTCATATTTTTGAGTTGTAATGGTGTTTTTTAATGAGGAAACTTCCTTAGTGAGTTGATCTACCCTTTAAAACAAAGAGTCTTGTTTTTCTAACTTAGATATAAATTCCTTATTAAGCTCCTTTTGAGTAGATATAAATGACCTAATAGTGTTTTCCAAGTCACTAGAAACATTGCTACTAGTGGTATATTTGTTTGGCACATATGGGGGTTTATTATAGAGATTATAATTGTTGTTACCATACCCATTATTACCATAGTTCCTAATGAAGTTAACATCAAAGCTTTCAAGATTATTACCAACTAGTTCTTGCAAAGGGACGTTCTCAATATTTTGTTTATTAATGAAAGCAAGAATAGTGTCCATTTTAGATGACGAATCATTTGTTTCTTCTATGGAGTTTACTTTCTTAGATGGATTAGATGCTCTTTTAGTATTCCATTGACTATAGTTTTGCAAAATACTTTCTAAGATGTTCTTAGCTTCTACTATAGTTTTCCCATAAAAGCCCCTCCAGTAGCTGAATCAAGAAAATTTCTAGACATGTAATTTAAACCATTATAAAAAGAGTGTAATATGGTCCATTCATTAACCCCATGTGAAGGACGAGTTCTAAGAATAAGTTTTATCCTATCCCAAGCCATAGCAACATGTTCATTTTCATTTTGCCTAAAAGAAAGGATATTGTTTCTATTTTGCAAAATTTTAAGAGGAGGATAATATTTCCTAATGAAAGCTTCTTTTAGATCATCCCAAGAATTAATGCTATCAGTAGATAGTGAATGCAACCATTCTTTAGCTTTTCCTCTAAGTGAGAAAGGAAATAATTTCGGTTTTAGAATATCACTTTCCACATTTTTAAATTTTTGCATGTCACATATTTCAACAAAATCATGAAGATGCATAGAGGCATCCTCCATAGCACTACCGCCAAATTGTTCCCTAGTTATCAAGTTCAACAAACTAGGACTTACTTCATAACTATCAGCTTTTATCTCAGGTGTGGCAATGGGCCTAGCAATAAATTGATCATTTGGAGTGTTTGTGTAGGCACACAACTTAGTTCTATCACCCATTTTAGCAGATTTTTATGTGTTTTTAATTTTTAAATGCAAAACTGAAAATAAAAAGACACTAAACAATGCAAACTTAAATAATAAATGCAACACAAAATGCAAAACTGAAAATAAAATATGCAAACCGAAATATAAAGATGATATGCAAGACAAAAACAAAACAAAATAAAATAATTTGAAGGTGAAGATGGATAAGATGATGCTCACTTAGGTGCAACCTCCCCAAGCTTAGGTGTTAGCAGAAGTTGGTGATGAAGTTGACTTTGTTGTGATATATTCCTTGGACAAATCTTTACAGCAATGATTCCCCTGCAACGGCGCCAGAAAATTGTCTTGATGGCCTCTGACGTAGTTACCTGCGTCACATGAATATGGTTAGGTTGAGACTCCAAGTGCAGGGTGTATAGTATAGGAAAGACAGTTTTCCCCATGAGGGGTGACTCGAGGGTTTAATATTGAACTCTCGGGGAATTAGTAGTGAAAGATTTATATTCTTATCCTTCTCTTGAAAACCTACAAACAAAGGAAATTGTTTTGTGCCCTCAACCTCACCAAGTGGTTGTCAAGCACAAGGTGTGAGAATGATATCAAAATAAAACAAACGCAAAACAATAAATAAATATGCAATGATGATAAATAAATATGCAAGGATGGTGGGAACAATGATGGATGATATTTTTGGGTTTTGTATTGTGAATGCAAGATATAAAAGTATTTTTGTATTTTCGGATTTTTAAATGGCAGAAAATGGATAAAAGTTGTTGGAAAGGTGTTTCTTATGATTAAAAATGGACCGGGGTTCATGGTTTCACAAATGCACTCTCTCTTTAATAAAGTGGTAGATAATGGAACACTAGAATTGACATATGAGATTGCAACAGAAAGGTTTCATGACAAGTTATTAATTATATTGGCATCACGTCCTAATATAGAGATCTTTTGTTTATTAATCTCTCTTACACTCCACCAAGATGGGAACTAAATCTTAGCACCTCGGTAATTAAGATAAATCAGAGCATAGCTTTAAGTCTTATGACATGAAGTTAAAATAAGAACATGCTAGATCTAGTCATGGAGAAGTGGCAATGGTCACACCCACACCTCCGGTTGTCGGGGGGCATTCCCCGAATAGGGTCAAGATGGCAAAATATGTGTGGACCCGGAGTTGACCGGGTCAACGCAAACCGACAGACCGTACTGCTGTACCCGGAGTCGACCGGGTCAATGATAACCGACATACCCGGATGTCGGATCATACCGATTATAAGTCGGAGCCTCCTTCGTTTTTCTTATGTGCAGGGAAGATGAAACCGAGTTATGATGTATCTGGCATGTCTATGTCGGATCGAGAGAAATGGAGCTCTATCCCGGAGGGCGGTCAAGACTCACGTCTTGTCCCTACAATCACGGGACAGGCAATCTGCCACAGGCACGGTGGGACGTGCTGCCTAACCCTTGACTCGGTGGTCTTGGGATGGGCAGTCAGTCCTCCATGCTGCTGACCGAAGCAGTACCAGGAAGCAGTGCACAGGAGTTGATAGATTGGACAGGCCACGCAGGGATGACTGAAGCAGTCAGAGGACCGGACGTGGCCACAGTGCGGGCTACGCCAGCACCAACGTCAGCACTAACCTTGTGCCCTGGGTTTCCCTATATAAAGAGCACTAGGGGCTCCTCTTACGGGGACGCTCGGACAAACCTTTGCTTCACGCATAGACACTTTAGATATTTCCTCCAGAGCCCGCTGAGAGCCAGAGAGCCACCCCGGGACTCGGTAAGGAGCCCTTAGTTCATAACATTTCATGCACAGCTCAGGGAGCATCTTGTAGCCCGGTTGTAAATCCACATATATAGATCAGACAAGCAGGAGTAGGGGTTTTATCTCCTCACGAGAGCCCTGAACCTGGGTAAAACCGTGTGTGTGTGTTCGTGTGTGTCTGTGTGCGTCTTCACGCGTTAGCCCTCCCCGATGCCTCCAGCGTCCATCGGCCCCAACTCAAGCCTACCTATGGCATCTGTCCGTGCACCACCATGACAGTTGGTGCCCACCGTGTTGGGATGCTCGCACTCGGGCCAGAGGACGCTATAAGCCCGGATCGCAGCGGAAAGGAGTTCCACTCCGATAGACTTTAGCGGTGACATCCGCGCCTTCAAGGCCACCAGGTGGTCATCCATGTCCCACTCAACCGAGATAGGACCCTCCAGGATTTTCTTCTGTCGGAACTTGCTAGTGCTGTTATCCGCGGCAGCCTTAGAATGGGGGAAGTTTTCTAAATCAATAAGAGCTAACACAAATGTAAGTCGCATGGAGGTAAAAATGAAGTATAGGGTGGTAACAGAAAAAGAGGAGACTTACTGTCGAGCTGGCCGTTGATGGAGGCAAATTCTCCCACCCACCGGGTAATCCTGGCCTTCAGGGCTTGGAGCTCACCCTCCGCCGAGGTTATGCGAGACTCGGGCTCCCCAAGGGACTCCTTGAGCTTCCGAGTCTCTTCATCTCAGAGCTGCTTTTCCTCGGCGGCGGACTTCTCCACCTCGGCAGCGTGGCCCCGAGATTTCTCCAGCTCGGCCCTCAGCCGGGACACCTCTTCCTGTTCCTTCTTGAGCTCGCCTGATGCGCAAGATCGCGCTCTTTTTGTTCGGCTGTGCCGAGATAGCAGGGTCAGTACATGAAAACTGATGCAAGTGCAAATTAGAGGACAGAATGTAACTTAACCTCGATCTCTGAGATTCGCTTCTCCAGCCCTTCAGCCTTGGACTCCGAGTCAGCCATCTGGCTCAGCTTGGCTCGCAGCATCTTGTACTTATCAGGGAGTTTTTTGTGCTCCAGCAGGAGCCTACGGTGCACCTGAGTACGCTTAGTCATACAAGCCTGAAAAGAAGAAATGTTAGTCTTATTGGTGAAGATTCAAGCCGAGTAATCCTTACTCAGCCGAGTCTCAATTACTCGACCCGAATCTCGGGGACTGGGGATAAGTGATATCTTTTTTAAAGAAGGGAACCGAGTTATCTTTTACTCGGCAAAACTTACCGTTGTTGGTTGGTCGGCTGCGAGAAGGGCAGCTTTGGCTGCGGACATCTTTTGAGCCACCAGGCTCGGCCCCGCCGGATGCTCTGAGATCAGGCCCGCTGGTGACTGCGGTCTCACTTCACTCAGGTCGGCAGCGTTCCAGTCCATGTTGTAATGCTCAAGGGAGCCCAAGCTTTTCCCGCTAAGGGTTCGCAGTGGGGCAAACCCCCAGCTGGCGGTCTGGATGCTGGTGGATGTCGCTGCGGGTGCACCTTGGCTCAGTGGCACAACCAACTGCCTTTCCGGGTTAGCCGACACCGTTTTCGCCGGTGCCTTTCCAGTTGTTTTCCCGGTTGCAGGAACCGGGGCTTTGGATGTCTGCTGCGGTGGCTGCGGCTGTGCCGGTGGCGGTTGTGGCTTGGACGTCGACGTCGATTTTGATGGTGATGGCTGTTGCTTGTGTTTCTGCTGCTGTGGCGCTGGTGGATGCTGTTTTTGCTTCTGTTGTGCTGGTGGCTATTGTTCCTGTTGCTGCTGCTGCTGAGATGGTGGTTGTTGCTTCTGCTGCTGCTGCTGCTGTTGTTGTTGCGGCTCGGTCTGCTGTCGTTGCGGCTGCAGCTGATTCGGTAGCTCCGAGTCCTCCGGGACCTCGGTCCGCTCTATCTCGGGGGGCCGAAGAGCTGGCCCCAGGATCCGCAGTTTGATCGTGCGCCGGAGTCTCGGTCGCGATCGAGTCTACATTCCCGGCACCGGATCCCGTAGCCGAAGTATCGGCAGCAGGACTCGTCCTTGGTGGACTTGGCACCCGGGTGTCGTCGGGCCGAGGCGGCGTCGTGGTCCTCGGAGGGACCCGCTCGGTCGACCCGGTCGTAGGAACCTCCAGAGGAGCCATGCTGTAAGGCAAAACAGCAAAGTGTATGGTCAGAAGGAGAAAAGAAGGAAAACAAGTGTAATCAAGAGTATAAGGTTTATGTCGGCAAAAGGGAATCTTACCCCTTAGAAACAGGTCGATCTCGACGCCTCACTATTGCCTTCTTCCTCGCTTTCTTATGCAGAGGCTCTGAAGGGCCGGAGGGTCCGGCATCTGCGGATGCGGCCGCTGGGCGCTTCCGAACCGCACCCTTGGGTCCTACCGCGAGCGGTGCCACCTCGAGTACCTCGTCCGAGTCAGCTGGGGGTGAGGACACCGGATATGAGAACGCAACGGGAAGAGGATCATACACCTCTAAAATCCGACAGTCGTCATCATCGTCCTCAGACCAATCTCGGAGGCATTCCCCGAATAGGGTCAAGATGGCAAAATATGTGTGGACCCGGAGTTGACCGGGTCAACCCAAACCGACATACCGTACTGCTGTACCCGGAGTCGACCGGGTCAATGATAACCGACATACCCGGATGTCGGATCATACCGATTATATGTCAGAGCCTCCTTCGTTTTTCTTATGTGCAGGGAAGGTGAAACCGAGTTATGATGTACCTGGCATGTCTATGTCGGATCGGGAGAAATGGAGCTCTCTCTCGGAGGGCGAGTCTTGTCCCTACAATCACGGGACAGGCGTTCTGCCATAGGCACGATGGGACGCGCTGCCTAACCCTTGACTCGGTGGTCTTGGGATGGGCAGTCAGTCCTCCATGCTGCTGACCGAAGCAGTACCAGGAAGCAGTGCACAGGAGTTGATAGATTGGACAGGCCACGCAGGGATGACTGAAGCAGTCAGAGGACCGGACGTGGCCACAGTGCGGGCTACGCCAGCACCAACGTCAGCACTAACCTTGTGCCCTGGGTTTCCCTATATAAAGAGCACCAGGGGCTCCTCTTACGGGGACGCTCGGACAAACCTTTGCTTCACGCATAGACACTTTAGATATTTCCTCCAGATCCCGCTGAGAGCCAGAGAGCCACCCCGGGACTCGGTAAGGAGCCCTTAGTTCATAACATTTCATGCACAGCTCAGGGAGCATCTTGTAGCCCGGTTGTAAATCCACATATATAGATCAGACAAGCAGGAGTAGGGGTTTTATCTCCTCACGAGAGCCCTGAACCTGGGTAAAACCGTGTGTGTGTGTTCGTGTGTGTCTGTGTGCGTCTTCACGCGTTAGCCCTCCCCGATGCCTCCAGCGTCCATCGGCCCCAACTCAAGCCTACCTATGGCATCTGTCCGTGCACCACCATGACAGTTGGTGCCCACCGTGTTGGGATGCTCGCACTCGGGCCAGAGGACGCTGTAAGCCCGGATCGCAGCGGAAAGGAGTTCCACTCCGATAGACTTTAGCGGTGACATCCGCGCCTTCAAGGCCACCAGGTGGTCATCCATGTCCCACTCAACCGAGATAGGACCCTCCAGGATTTTCTTCTGTCGGAACTTGCTAGTGCTGTTATCCGCGGCAGCCTTAGAATGGGGGAAGTTTTCTAAATCAAGAAGAGCTAACACAAATGTAAGTCGCATGGAGGTAAAAATGAAGTATAGGGTGGTAACAGAAAAAGAGGAGACTTACTATCGAGCTGGCCGTTGATGGAGGCAAATTCTCCCACCCACCGGGTAATCCTGGCCTTCAGGGCTTGGAGCTCACCCTCCGCCGAGGTTATGCGAGACTCGGGCTCCCCAAGGGACTCCTTGAGCTTCCGAGTCTCTTCATCTCAGAGCTGCTTTTCCTCGGCGGCGGACTTCTCCACCTCGGCAGCGTGGCCCCGAGATTTCTCCAGCTCGGCCCTCAGCCGGGACACCTCTTCCTGTTCCTTCTTGAGCTCGGCCTGATGCGCCAGATCGCGCTCTTTTTGTTCGGCTGTGCCGAGATAGCAGGGTCAGTACATGAAAACTGATGCAAGTGCAAATTAGAGGACAGAATGTAACTTAACCTCGATCTCTGAGATTCGCTTCTCCAGCCCTTCAGCCTTGGACTCCGAGTCAGCCATCTGGCTCAGCTTGGCTCGCAGCATCTTGTACTTATCAGGGAGTTTTTTGTGCTCCAGCAGGAGCCTACGGTGCACCTGAGTACGCTTAGTCATACAAGCCTGAAAAGAAGAAATGTTAGTCTTATTGGTGCAGATTCAAGCCGAGTAATCCTTACTCAGCCGAGTCTCAATTACTCGACCCGAATCTCGGGGACTGGGGATAAGTGATATCTTTTTTAAAGAAGGGAACCGAGTTATCTTTTACTCGGCAAAACTTACCGTTGTTGGTTGGTCGGCTGCGAGAAGGGAAGCTTTGGCTGCGGACATCTTTTGAGCCACCAGGCTCGGCCCCGCCGGATGCTCTGAGATCAGGCCTGCTGGTGACTGCGGTCTCACTTCACTCAGGTCGGCAGCGTTCCAGTCCATGTTGTAATGCTCAAGGGAGCCCAAGCTTTTCCCGCTAAGGGTTCGCAGTGGGGCAAACCCCCAGCTGGCGGTCTGGATGCTGGTGGATGTCGCTGCGGGTGCACCTTGGCTCAGTGGCACAACCAACTGCCTTTCCGGGTTAGCCGACACCGTTTTCGCCGGTGCCTTTCCAGTTGTTTTCCCGGTTGCAGGAACCGGGGCTTTGGATGTCTGCTGCGGTGGCTGCGGCTGTGCCGGTGGCGGTTGTGGCTTGGCCGTCGACGTCGATTTTGATGGTGATGGCTGTTTCTTGTGTTTCTGCTGCTGTGGCGCTGGTGGATGCTGTTTTTGCTTCTGTTGTGCTGGTGGCTATTGTTTCTGTTGCTGCTGCTGCTGAGATGGTGGTTGTTGCTTCTGCTGCTGCTGTTGTTGTTGCGGCTCGGTCTGCTGTCGTTGCAGCTGCAGCTGATTCGGTAGCTCCGAGTCCTCCGGGACCTTGGTCCGCTCTATCTCGGGGGGCCGAAGAGCTGGCCCCAGGATCCGCAGTTTGATCGTGCGCCGGAGTCTCGGTCGCGATCGAGTCTACATTCCCGGCACCGGATCCCGGAGCCGAAGTATCGGCAGCAGGACTCGTCCTTGGTGGACTTGGCACCCGGGTGTCGTCGGGCCGAGGCGGCGTCGGGGTCCTCGGAGGGACCCGCTCGGTTGACCCGGTCGTAGGAACCTCCAGAGGAGCCATGCTGTAAGGCAAAACAGCAAAGTGTAAGGTCAGAAGGAGAAAAGAAGGAAAAACAAGTGTAATCAAGAGTATAAGGTTTATGTCGGCAAAAGGGAATCTTACCCCTTAGAAACAGGTCGATCTCGACGCCTCACTATTGCCTTCTTCCTCGCTTTCTTATGCAGAGGCTCTGAAGGGCCGGAGGGTTCGGCATCTGCGGATGCGGCCGCTGGGCGCTTCCGAACCGCACCCTTGGGTCCTACCGCGAGCGGTGCCACCTCGAGTACCTCGTTCGAGTCAGCTGGGGGTGAGGACACCGGATATGAGAACGCAACGGGAAGAGGATCATACACCTCTAAAATCCGACAGTCGTCATCTTCGTCCTCAGACCAATCTCGGAGGCATTCCCCGAATAGGGTCAAGATGGCAAAATATGTGTGGACCCGGAGTTGACCGGGTCAACCCAAACGGACATACCGTACTGCTGTACCCAGAGTCGACCGGGTCAATGATAACCGACATACCCGGATGTCGGATCATACCGATTATATGTCAGAGCCTCCTTCGTTTTTCTTATGTGCAGGGAAGGTGAAACCGAGTTATGATGTATCTGGCATGTCTATGTCGGATCGGGAGAAATGGAGCTCTCTCTCGGAGGGCGAGTCTTGTCCCTACAATCACGGGACAGGCGTTCTGCCACAGGCACGATGGGACGCACTGCCTAACCCTTGACTCGGTGGTCTTGGGATGGGCAGTCAGTCCTCCATGCTGCTGACCGAAGCAGTACCAGGAAGCAGTGCACAGGAGTTGATAGATTGGACAGGCCACGCGGGGATGACCGAAGCAGTCAGAGGACCGGACGTGGCCACAGTGCGGGCTACGCCAGCACCAACGTCAGCCCTAACCTTGTGCCCTGGGTTTCCTATATAAGGAGCACCAGGGGCTCCTCTTACGGGGACGCTCGGACGAACCTTTGCTTCACGCATAGACACTTTAGATATTTCCTCCAGAGCCCAGTGAGAGCCAGAGAGCCACTCCGGGACTCGGTAAGGATCCCTTAGTTCATAGTATTTCATGCACAGCTCAGGGAGCATCTTGTAGCCCGGTTGTAAATCCACATATATAGATCAGACAAGCAGGAGTAGGGGTTTTATCTCCTCACGAGAGCCCTGAACCTGGGTAAAACGGTGTGTGTACGTTCGTGTGTGTCTGTGTGCGTCTTCACGCGCTAGCCCTCCCCGGTGCCTCCAGCGTCCATCGGCCCCAACTCAAGCCTACCTATGGCATATGTCCGTGCACCACCACGACACCGGTAGCATTGTATTTTTCTGTATCCCTAGTGAGGCAACAAAGTAAGGTAAAAATACCCAAGTGGATTGCATAACTTCTCTCACTTTCACCACACTAGCCACCCCCTCATTACTCCAAGTAATGCACACGTTCCCCCACACAAGCTCTCATAAACATGCTTGATCAAAACAAGTAGACAAGAATGGGGTACATAATATGCATCTACTTTCATAACTGAAACAAAACAATTGCAATCTCAAAGATATATTAACTCATAAAGAGATCCACCACAAAGGAATTACATAGATGACAGTAATCATGTTCGGCAGCTAATACGGTGCTAATTAGTGAAGCTCAAAGAGAGGAGAGATACATAAGTTACTTCTACAAACCCATAGTCCTAGGGTAGACTACTCCCTCTTCATCATGGAGACGGTGGAGATGTCGTTGGGGGAGATGGAGACCACACCAACAGCGCCCCGCCAGAGTTTTCCCCCTCCAATCTGCAGCAACAGGTCTCTGTTTTGGTGTTTCTATGTTTTGGCGGCGCTCTCTTCTGGAAAACGTCGGGGGAATATTTTTATAGTCGGTTTTAGGTCAAGACGAAGCTTCTGGAAGAAAGATCGACGGCAACAGAGCCACGAGGGCCTAGTTGGTGGCCCCACGCAGCCAAGGAATCTGGCCACGTGGGCCCCCTTTTTTGGCCTTCGGGCTTCCACTTTTTCACTTCCTTCGCCCCTACGCTTTGTTCCTTCCAAAAACTAATGCTCGTTAATTTTCAGGTCATTTGGACGTCATTTGGGTCCCTAAAACATCAAAATATAGAAAATAGGGTTTTCTGCTAGTGCAGGGTTAATTCTAGAAAACTAGGAAAACTGTGAAATCTTCCCAAAATCATTATAAAACAATGATATAACCCTTATATGATGCAAATATGATTGAAATATAAGTAATATAATGCAAAGTTCATGTATGCATTTTACATGCATCAGGGCCGCGGGGTGAACTGCCCTCTTCTCGAGCAGTTCTTCCAGCCCCGCGCCCCCACTCTTTCTCTCTCCTGCCCGGGCGCCCTTGCCGCCGCCGAACTCCGTCAGGCCTCCTCCGGCCCGGATTTTGCCGTCCCTTCGCCGGATCTGCATCTCCCCCCCAAGGAGATCCTTCTCCCCCAAGCAGTTTGTGCCATGGACGCTGGTAACTCCCTCTCTTTCAAATCTAGGACGAACTCATTTTTCGTTTAACCTAGATGATTTAGAAGGGGTTGGCTAGTTTCCTTTGGTCCATATTGCTCTCCTAGGCTAGTTCTTACTCTCCTTAGTAGTGATTTGAAGATTGTTGCAAATTTCTTGGATTCAAACGGAATTTCCGTCGGATGCGTCTGCACCGGAACTTCCGGCCCCCTGCGGCCAGAACTACCGGGGGGCGGAATTTCCGCCCCTCCGGCCGGAACTTCCGGTGTGAAACTGAGAGATTTTTCTATCTTCTTTTTCCTGCTATTTTTCCTTTGTCCTCCAGGACATGAGTGCTCATCTATGCTTTCCTGTCTATCCATTCATCTTCTTGCAGGTGGTTCCTCTCATCATCGCCACAAGCATGCGGCCTCTCGCACTCCTCGCCCTCACTCTACTGAGATTGAGTCTGAGTCTGATCAGGAGACTTTGGCCTCACGCCATGCACAGATTGATGAACAGAGAAAGAAGAAGAAACATGTGCAGTTGGCTCTTAGTGACATGACCAGGACTGAATTTGTTGAATGGCGTTGAACCGACTTTTCTCAGCCCCATGACTATACAATTGACAACTGCTTCTGGAGTTATGATCAAGAAATTCTGTTCAAGGAAGTCTATGTAGTGATGTCAGAAAAGAAGAAAGTGTGTCCTATAAAGGCTATAGACTTTGCTCACCTCCAGAAGAAGGCAGACTACTTTGGGACAGCTATCCGGGTTGTTGACTGCTTGGGGTTGCGTCGCCTCATGGAGACTGAATGTAACTACAACGTGACTCTTGTCCAGTAGTTCTTTGCCATCATGGTCTTTGATGGTGATATCAACATTGGGATGACTTGGATGTCTGATACTCACAGGCTCACTTCCAATTTCAGAGAGTTTGCAGGAATTCTTGGTTATCCCTTCCTTCGATCTCATCTTGATGAGGGGACTCGTATGCACATCGTTGGCTGCGAGTATGACAAGGCCAAGTTGATGGCGCTCTATTCTGATGAGAGAGGGGTTGGGACCACCTCCGGTCTTCTACCTCTCTATGACATTCTCTTGCGCATGTTCCGTGAATCCATTGCTCCAAGTGGTGGCAACAATGATGCTATTAGAGGAGGGCTTGTGAACCTCCTTTTCCATGCTTATGACGCAGCCACTCAGGGTACTCTCCGCCCCAATGCGTGTCTCGTTGATGTGATTGACTACATATTCCATGAGATTTACAATGCCGTGATCCACAAGAAAGTGTCCCCTTATGCCCCTTATGTGATGAAGCTTAGCTAGGCCAAGTATCCTCTTGGTGATGATGTGGTTGACATTGATGTGGAGCTGAACTATGAGCCCCATGGACGGGTCAAGATGAACCGGAAGAGTGCTCACCTCATTGGCCCTTCTTCAGGCCGCCGTGCTCAAGGTGTGTCTCGTCCCTCTGCTAATGCTCCCAAGGGTTCTAGTGCTGCTGAGGAGCCCCCAAGAAGAGGTCTTGGATCAAGCGTGCTCTTGAGAAGGTTTTGTGTATGAATGTTGCTCTTCACAAGTGGAACCATGCAGCATATTGTGAGCGCCGTATTATCTTCAAGAATCAATAGAAGATCATGGCAGCCTTGAACTTGCCTCCACCACCGCCGAATGAGGTGGTCCAGCCTCGCATTGCCTACAAGCACTGGAACAAGTATGTGGATTGGGATCATCAAGTGCATGAGGAGGATGACATTGAGACCGGCAGTGAGGAGGAGGAGGATAGGTCTGAGGCCACGGCGTCGGAGTGATCTCGTTGGGACGTTAGCATCGCTCTTTTCCCCTTTTTGGTGTCTTGATGCCAAAGCTTCTTGTTGTTTTTTTGGATTTTATAAGCTTGTGTCTATGTATCTTCCGTTTATCTATTGCACTATGTGCTATGTGTGGTGTAAGACATGCAACTCGTCGTGATCTACTTCTTTTCTATTTAATTATGTTACTCTCTATATCTTGGTTAAGCATGCTCGTATCTAGGGGGAGCTCCTCTCGAGGGGGAGATTCGAGTTCTTGTTGCTTCATTATATCTTCTTTTGTGTGTTGTCATCATTCACCAAAAAGGGGGAGATTGAAAGAACATCTCTTAGTTTTGGTGATATAATGACAACACATTTTGTGGGCTAATCATGTTCTGTAAAGTGTTATGTCAGGTTTTTTTAGGTGGTTAGGCCCAGAAGGTGAAATGATCGAAGACAAGATCGAAGACGGAGAAGAGAATCGCTTTGGAGCGGTTTTCTACCCTTTTAGGACCGAAAATTCCGGCCCTTGGACCGGAAGTTCCGGCCTGTGGCCGGATGTTCCAGCCAAGCGAGAAAACGGCTAAGTCATTTTTGGGATCCCCCTCTGGAGAGGTCCCGGAACTTCTCCTCGGAAGTTCCCCCCGGAAATTTCCAGTGGCCCGAAAGTTCCGGCCTCCAGGCCGGAAGTTCCGGCCCTAGAAGTTTACGGTGGAATTTTGGCTAAGTCATTTTGGAGTTTCCTCTCGGGAGGGGTCTCGGAGGTTTTGGGTGAAGATTCTCCCCGGAGATATCCGGCCCATGGAATGTTCCGATGTACATACCGGAAGTTCCGGCCCCTCACTGCCCCAACGGCCAGAATTTATGGAGGGGTATAAATACCCCTCCACCTACCTTGGTTCATTTTAGCTCTTGCAACTCTCTCTCCTCCAATACAACAAAAAGCTCAAATCGAAGAGATCTCCCAATCCCTCCACCCAAACTCGTTGATCTTTGGAGGATTGAATGAGAAGGCCCCGATCTACATCTTCACCAAGTCGTTCTTCATTTCCCCCTCATTCACTTGAGGGTTTCGTTTCTAGGGTTTGCTTGTGTTTTCCTAGATTCATTTGCTTACTACTTGTTGTAATCGTGACAGATTTGTTGATTTGGGAGCCCCCAATTAAGTTGTGGGTGTGTGCCCCAATAACGTTGTAAAGGCTCCGGATTCCGCCTTGAAGGATTCCGATAGTGGAAGGTGAACCTAACCCTTGTGGTGAGGTTCATCGGAGAATAGGGTGAGGCCTTTTGAGGCATCTTGAGTAGGCCTTTGTGGCGAGCTCACACCCCTCCAACGAGACGTACTCCCTTAACAAGGAGGAACTCGGGAATACATCCTTGCCTCTGCGTGCTTCTACTTTCGGTTATCTCTATCCCTTAGTTGTCTTTACTCGTATTGTATTAATTGCCTAGTCGTAGTTGTTTGCTCATCATATAGGTAAATTCACCATAGTTGCATATCTAGAGAATTTACCTTTGTGTCAATCCTAAATTTGAAAAAGTATTAAAATGTGGTGTAGCACCTATTCACCCTCCCCCCCTAGGTGCCCATACGATCCTTTCAGATTGTTCCTAGACTTGCCGGCTTTCGGGTCTTCGGCAATGTCTCTGTTGATATGACATTGCTGGTTGGTGTGGGAGGATGTGCCATCAGCCCTGAGATGATGCACACAAGGCTGATGTTTAATGTCGTCATAAACGACCTTCTGCGGATGAGACGATCGACTATTTGCCGGCTTTTTATTCTGCCAGTTTCCGCTACCCTGGCCGCCTTTTCCAAAGGTGGCAGCAACTTCATGGGTAGGGGCGGCTTGCTCGTCGACCTTCTTCTTGCCGGTGTCACGTCGGCGATACTCCCCCTCTTCGTGATTGTCATCATCCGCAGCAGCACACCTGTTTGCACAGGCTAGCAAGCCACCCAGCATTGTCGAGTCATCGCTATAGACCATGAAGCAGAAGTTGGTGCCTTTCATCAAAGATTGTTTGAAGGCATGCATTGCCTGTGTCTCCGAGATGCCTTCACATGCGTTTTTGATTTCGCTCCATCGAGAGACGAACTCACGGCTGGACTCGTTCTTCATCTAGACGCACCTTTGTAATTCTGTGATCGAATTAGGGCGCTTGTAGGTCCCCTAGAAGTGTTGGGTAAAAACCCGCTTCATGTCACCCCAGGAGTGTATTGTCTTCTCCGGCAAGCCTTCGATCCACAAGCGAGCCATCTCGGTTAATATCAGGGGGAGAAAACACACTGTCGAGTCGGCATTGCCTTCATATATGTCGCAAGCACTTGCATAATCAGAGAGGCATGTCTCTGGATTGGCTGTGCCGCTATATTTTTCCACTATCTTTGTAAAGTTCGACAAAGTAGGCGGCAAAATCTGTTCTCTGATTGCCCTGCCAAAGCACTTTGGACCAAGGTATTGGTCATCTCTGGCCGACTTCCTCTCCTCGATTAGGCTTCGGGCATCCTGAGCAACGGTTGGCGGTTTGTCGTGGACCGACTTACTTCGCCTCGGGTCTTCCCGATGACGGCTTAGGCTCACCCGATTCGCATGATGCGGTCGGCTTGGAGACCTTTGGCGACGTGGAGGGGGTACATATTTGGAAGGATTTTTCCCTTCTTTGTGCGGTGGAGGTGGTGGGAGGTTGACCCTACTGTCGTCTTTGCGAGGCAGATCTTCTTTCTCCCATTGCCGATCATGACAAGGTGGCATTTCCTTCTCCTTGCGAGGATCCTCCTTGCGCTCCCGGCCTCGATGTCCATCATGGTCCTTGTTGGCTTCACGATAGCGTGAAGAGCCTGTCCGTGATTGTGCACCGTCATTGTGTGGCGTCTTGTCCTTTGGAATCTTGTCGCTGCCATTGTTATGCCTGCTCGAGCCGGCTGGGCCACCCTCTGGGTCCGGTGGTGCAGTGGCAACAACCTTCTTTCTCGTCGAGTTGCACAAGCGAGACTCATCAAACAGCTTTCCCGACTTGACTTGTTAGTCGTTTTGCTGCTGTTGCGCCACCTCCAGTAAGTATGCCGAGTATTTGAGACGGGCGTCACGATCCAACAACTTATCTAACATGACCTCCTAGGCAGCCTCCAAGTTCTTGGCTGGTATGTTAATGTCACACAGCTTGGTCACCGGGTCACGCACGTGATGGTACCATCTCCATACCGAGTTCTCATGGTCGGCTTCCAATTTGCTACGGAAATCCAGCTGTTTGGGCAGATTTTTATCACGAGGTGGATGGAAAACATTGTCGGCCTCTTTCTGCCTCTCCTTCCGGATGAACTCTATTTCCTTAATGTCGAGGTCCCGTTCGCACTCGCCGGCTTTGATCATCCGCTCTTCTTGCATGACTGCCATCCTTTCCACGTGCTCTTTTTCCACTGCCACGACGTGTGCGGTTTTAATGTCATCATTGTCGTATGGCAAGTCATTTGAGCACGGCGCCTTGTCCGGGGTAAGACCCTTCTTTTGGCATTGGTGGCCGGAAAACATCCGCCTTTTGCTTGGAAGCGGCGGGCGTTTCAAACGCCGCCTCATTGCCATTGGCGAGTATTGAGGTATTGGGGTCTACACCAGTATCGCCCATTAAGACCTCAACAGGGCGTCCAAGGCAAGATGCAACTTTCCGACTAAAATCATCGTATTCTCCTTCAGATTCGAGGTCTTGCTCTATAGGAGCGGTGTCCCCTAATCCGGCTTCTGAGTCGGCTCCGTCCTGCAAAGTAGGAGGATAGACTCAGGATCAGTTGTCGACTCGTTAGAGCCGGATTCCTCCAACACACCGATGAAGTGAAACTTTGGCGCCGCCTTGCAGGAGCTTGTCGTGTCATCATCAGAGTCTTCATCGTCACCGTCAAAGGCCAGATCGAGATCGGCAATCTCCTCCGAGTCCAGATCCGATCCATCTTCAAAGCTGCTGGGGTGGGTGGCGGGCATGCTCGAGGTGAAGCCGAGATCGTCCAAGGCCTTGGCGGTGAAGCCGACGAAGATGTTGAAACCGCTGATGGAGATTGTTGACCAGCCGGCGGGATCTTCCTTTGCCGGCGTCCAGTAGCCGTCGTTGAGGACGTGGCCGGCTCCAGTCTCGTCGAGGTAGCTTACCAAGCCGACCGCGATGGTGTCGCCAATGCCGCCGGTAGATCCTTCCGGAATGTAACCCCGGACATCTCTTGCCCCACGGTGGGTGCCAACTGTCATGGTATAGTCGAATTTAGCTTAGACAGGTGTGCCGTCCGGCTAGGTAGAGAGGTGGGTATAGGAGATGCAGGTGATTCCGGTGACGGGATAGGCACGAGTTTACCGAGCTTCAGATCTCGCAACAGTGGCGAAACCCAACGTGCTGCTATAATTCACTATAAGGCAACAATAGCCGATTACAATGTGTCGCAACAGTGGAACACAGGGCTCCCCTGATGCGGTCAAAGTGGGTCCACCATTAGTGGGCCCACCAAGAAGGTGAAGAAGGCAAGGGTTCAACACCGGCAGATGCCCCCCCATCTGCCCCACGGCAACCGAACAAGGACGGCATCGCCAATCACGACTAAGGACCGAGTGGCCTTCCGGGCTCACCCTCAACCCGGCTGACGACGCGGAGGTCCCGAGGACCCAGACGCCCGGCAGGAGGCCAGGCTCACCCCCGGTATCCAGCCTCCGTACAGGCGAAGAGGATAAGCTTGCCAGCCCCTGCTGGAAGCTCGTAGAAGACTTGGGTGCCAAGAAGATGGAGGCGCCGAGCGGGGACACGGTCGATAAAGGTGTCAGCCTTTGTCCGCCCGCCCTCCAAAAGGTGGGCGACCGCGCCTAACCACCCTCAGAAGAATACTTGGACGAGAAGATGCCACATCGCCTCATAAGAAGAACCTGGAGGGGTTTTCCTGCCTAAAACCACTCCGCCCCCAAAGGTGCCCTTATGGGATCCCCTTGGCCTATAAAAGGAGGACCACGGCACCTGAGGGAGAGGACGGAATCAGAGACAGTTGGAGGCTCGTCTAGGTGTCACACCATACAAGAATAGCATAGGCGGGAGGTGATCTGCTCGTCTTCAACCTCTAGCCAACACCTCCCGGGTTCTCACTCGCAACCACCTCTGTAAGCCACACCATGATGATCCAGTCAATCCAGACATGCAGGAGTAGGGATTTTAGCCTCCGGGCGGCCTGAACCTGGGTAAACTCCTTGTGTCTCTGTGTTGATTGCTAGTACTTAGATCGGAGATCTTCACGAGGTTCTCCCGGAGGTTGGCGTGTCCCGGTGTCGTGTCTTGGATCACGGACACCGGGTGTAAAGGATACCCCCTTTTTAGGTTCGGTGGGGGGCGCAGATGAGGCCGAAGAACTTCTTCTGCCCAGGGGCTTCGCTCGGCGCACGAGATCTACGTACTAGCAAGCATCGCAGAGACACAAGGAGTTTAGCCAGGTTCGGGCCGCCTGGAGGCTAACAACCCTACTCCTTCATGTCTGGATTGAGCGGTGTATCATGCTGTAGCTTACAAGGGTGGTCGCGGGTGAGAACCCGGGAGGTGTTGGCTAGAGGTTGAAGACGAGCAGATCCTGACCCTGAGGAGATCACCTCTCGCCTAAGCTACTCTGGGACTTGTGCGCTACCTAGCCTAGCCTCCTTCTCCACGATGATTCCTCCCCTTCCCTTTGGTGCCTCGGTCCTCCTTCTATAGGCTAAGGGGATACCACAGGTGCACCCTTGGGGCCGGAGGGGTTTTGGCGGGAAAACCCCTCCGGGTTTTCTTTAGGAGGCGACGTGGCCTCCTCTCGTCCAAGTATTCTTCTCAGAGGGGGTAGGTGGGATCGGCCACCTTTTCCAGAGAGAGCGGACAGAGGCTGACATATTTTCCGCCTCTGCCCCCCCCCCTTTGGCGCCTCCGTCTTCTTGGAGCCCAAGTCTTCTAGGAGCTTCCAGCTAGAGCTGGCAAGCTTATCCTCTTCGCGCACTGGAGGTTGGTTCCCGGGAACGAGCCTGGCCTCCTGTCGGGCGCCGGGTCCCCGGGACCTCCGTGCCTGCTTCCGGGTCGAGGGGGGCCCCGGAGGGTCCCTGAGTCCATGGCCTTGGTTATCGATGTCGCACGCGTAGGGACGCCGTGGGGAAGATGGGGGGGCCCATCTGCCAGCCTTGTGCCTTGGCCTTGAGTACCTCCTTGGTGGGCCCATGTGCGATGGACTCACTTTGACCGCATCAGGGGAACCCCATGTTCCACTATTGCGAAAGTAGCCCCTGGGCATAGTCCCGGCGGCCACGCCCTTCTGCCGCCGGGGCTATGACCAAAAAGAGTCAAAGTGGGTCCCCGGCGTCAAGTCTTGATCATCTTGTCACATCCGTCAGAGCCGCGCGCTACGGAGGCGCGCGTCCCACGGGCCTTCTTAACGTTACGATCCGCGCGGACCGCCAACGCCCGCTTTGAATCTTCAGGGAGGAGACGACCGAACGGAAAGCCTCCTCGATCCCCGCACCGGCCGGGGCGGTGGGGCCACGACGCGACGCGTGTGAGGCCTTATAAGCCACGGTTCCAAGGAACTGTAGCCGTTACTCCTTCCCAAACACAGAGATCTCGAAGCGCCGCCGGAGAGCACTTCGTCTTCATCCTTCGTAGCACACCGCAAACCTTCTTGGCCGCCGCGACACCAAAAGCAGAACGCCTCTGCTCCAATGGCCAGGACTAAGCAGAGCGCCAAGAAGAAAACCGCCGGTGCCTCACTCGCCAGGAGGCCGCCTCCCCCGAGGTCTGAGAAGTCGATGAAGAGGTCGGAGCGTGCCGCCAAAACGGCGGACATGCGCCGCCAGACGGCCCTGTTCCCAAGCATATTCGCCTCAGATCCTTCATTCCTGAAGAAGGCTCGATTCGGAGCGGTGGCGTCACAGGCGAGGGGGGACAGACCGGCCCGCGAGGCGACAGAGGTTCTGCCACCGTCCAAGGATCGGGAACCCACTAAGGTCCCCGTCTTCGAAATCTTCGTCAAGATGGGGGTAGTTCCCCCATTTTCGGACTTCCTCCTCGATATCCTGCAGGCGTACAATCTGAAGCTCCTGTATCTGACTCCGGGGGCCATCTTGGATATGACCGTCTTCGCCCATGCCTGTGAGGCGTTCGTCGGGGTTATGCCCTCCGTGGCTTTGTTCTGACACTTCTTCTATCCCCGCGTGGGGAAAGAGGGATGGCTGGCAGGCGGGGTGGTGAAGTCCAAGTAGGAGGAATGGAGGAACAGTTGGTTCCTCGTTACCGTACCGGAGGCCCATGAGTGCTTCCAAGAACCGAAGAAGCACCCGGAGAGTCAAGAACTCTTGAGGGGCCTAAGCCGCCAGGACGTGTTTCTCTCGGCGGCGGTGTCCCGCTTCAAGCTTCTGCGAGAGCAGGGGATCTCCGGGGCCGCCATTGTTGCGCACGCCTTGCGCAACCGCCTGGCCCCTTTGCAGAAGAGGCCCCACCCAGCCTGGAACTTCCAGGGTCTCCGGGACCCTTCTCGACTGCGGAACTCCGACATGGGCGACGAAGTCCTTCTCGGCGTCATAAGGAAGATCTTTCCCCCCAACGCGCTGTATCAGCTGCCAGAGGGGGTCCTGCCTCTGAACGAGGACCCGAAGATGGCAGAGATCCTTGCGGAGCTGCCGAAGTGCAGCGCCCGCGGAATCGTGGGCCGAGACGACGACGAACCCCAGAATCCCAGGGCCAGAGCCCGCAAGGTTAAGGTCCACTCTAGCTCCGGCGAGGACGAGGAGGCCTCCGAGTCCGAGGCAGAGAGCACGGAGGACTCCGAGGTGGAATCCGCCCACTCCGCCGAGGATAGTGATGATGATGACGGCGACGATGATGACGACGACGACGATGGCGAAGCCGTCCGTGACGAAGACGAGGATACCGGGGAAAAAGTCCTTTCCCCGCACCCATCTGGGAGACCCGTCATGGTCCTGAGCCCGGAGATGGGCCCCCGGGCGCCGCTCGTGGTTGAAGAGGAGAGCGGTCCCATGGGCATGGAGGTTGAAGACGACGCCTTCGTCATCGCGCCGCGGCGCAAGGTGCAGCTCCGGCACCCATCGCCGGTCCCGGAGCCTTCCCTTGCCATCAGCATGATGCCTGCGAGCCCGCATGGCTCCTCCGCCGGGTCCGTAGCCAAGCCCGAATCGCTGGGCCACAAGCGACCCCGCGGGTAAGATTTCTTCTTGCTTGCCCTTGCTCACGCTGCTACTGAACTCGCGAATCGTGCCTCCGGGAAGTTCAACCAAGAGTCGTTGCAGGGGCCATACTTCCCCGGAAGCCAGCAAGAGGCGGCGGAAGGTGGCGGAATGCGACACAGCCACCAGCGTCGGTGTCCCCGGAGGGATTCAGACCGTTTTCAGCCCGTAGAAGGTGCTTGGGGGCGACGCGCAGGAGAACTCCGGGACGCATCCGACCCCCGCGAAGGCTGGAGAAGCAGAGATCGTGGAGGCGGCAGGTAAGTCTCGTCCAATCGGACAAGTCTAACCTTGCCCTGCCCTCAACGACTTATCATTGTGCCTTGCTGAAACAGATACTTCGATGGTTGGCGGGTTCCCGACGGGGGACCACGCCGTGACGACTCCGGACCAAGAGACGTCCAAAGCCGCACCCAAGGCGACGGACGCGCGCCCGGAGGGAGAGCGTGTGGCGGTGCCTGGGCAAGATCCAACCGTTGCAAGAAACGAGAACTGTCCGGGCACCCCGGACCTCCTGGACTGCTCGCTCATGACAGGGGAAGAGCTGGACACCTATGCCACCCTGTCGACATGCTCCGGAGCGAGCGCCGAGATAGCCGCGCTGGCGGAGATCAAGGCAAACTTCTCCGCGCGAAGCGGGAGGAGGAACACTCTCGGGGATTCGTAGGGAATAGCCCCCGAGGTGACAATTACGGGGGCGAACACGAAGGAGGCCGCCATCCGGGGAATAAACCAACTAGTCCAGGAAATTGAGGCCAGGGAAGATGCGCTGGCGCGTGCTAGCTCCCACGCCGAGGAGGTGGTCAACAAAGCAGCGACCGAGTTGTCCCGCCAGTGGAGCTTATTCTCAATCATGTGGAAACGCATGGAGAAGAAGAACAAAGGCAAGCGGGACGAACTCGCGCAAAGGGAGCAGTGGGTGGCAGCCAGAGAGGCTGAACTGACGACGGAAGCCAGAACCCTGGAGCTCCAGAGGGAAAAGCTGAAGACAGAGGTCGAGCAGCGCCTCGCGGAGGCGGAGGAGAAACATCAAACGACACTGGAAGAGAAAACCAGGGATGCCAGGGAGGCGCGGCAAAAAGAGGAAGAGGCCCGAAGGGCTGCCGAAGACGCCGAGAAGGACCTCCTCGCGGAGAGAGACGCCACCCGCAAGCTACGGGACCAGGCCAAGCTGGAGGGCCAGAGGACTTCCGAGCTGGAGAAGTCCTCGAAGCTGAAGGAGGAGGAACTGTCGTTGCTGACGAACAAGTTCCTCGATCTGGAGAAGAAAAGTTCTCGGGTGTCCTCGGAGCTAACGGGAATCCACCAACAGGCCGTAGACGGGCTCAAGATATCATCGCCGCCAGCTCAGAGGTGGCGATGAGAGTGCTCCAACTGGACAGGTGCACCAAACTCTCCGGGTTGGCCCCGGACTGCCGGAGCCTCCCCGAAGTGGCCGAGTTTCTTCAGAAGACGACGGCCGCCGTGAGGTCTGCCAAGAACCGGGTCGCAACCCAGTTGTGCGCCGATTGCAAGGGGGTCAGTCTTGATACCGCAGCACGCGTGATGGCGTCGTTCCGGGAGGCGCATCCGAACGCCGCCATGCCCAACTTCGCGGTCGTCGAGCCCTCCGCGGCCTCGCTTCAAGCCGTGGAAGACCTTGCAGCTGCATTGGCCGCAAAGATGTATCCTTCGCCTTCCCACTAGGCTCCCTGCATATCATTCGAGCACCTCGTGCCCAAAAAACCGTTATGTCAGTCCTTGTGTGTGATCATGCTGTATTGTTCAGGAAACTTTTATGCTGTTCTTCTTGCGGGTGTTTTGGCCTTATCATGTTTCTTTTTCTCCACGTCTTTGAGAGATCCTCTTGGGATGTAAGCTTACCCATGAGATCCTGACTGATCAGGCACATCTCCCCAGGCCCTACCGATTCCCGAAAGGTCGCTCACCCACTCGGCTCGTACTCCTCCCGGGCAGTACCAGGTCCCTGACCGCTCCATACTCCCGGGAGAGCCAGCCCCTTGGCGTGCTCAATCGACGGACAAGACGCGTTCCTAGTTTCGAACATAGTTTGACAGTCAAAGTATGACAAGGGTTCAGATCAAGGATAACTTATCTTGCTGATTACATGGAGTCCCTCGCGGCAACACTTTCGGGTGCCCTTCCAGATGTCGCGGGTATCTCGCACGGACCGGGCTCTCTGCTTCAGCGTGCTCCACGGGGTGGAAAGGAAGCAGCCTCCTCGACTCGTGCACACTGATCAGCCATGGTCCACAGGTCTTCCAGGGTGGCCACCATGCGGGTTCTTAGCCTCTCCCTCATCATCGGGCTGCGGACGTTGGCGTGGAAGACGGCGATCGCGGAGATCTCTTGCCGGTCAGCCGGGGGAATGCGGACGACGACACCCCAGAACCTCCAGATGTATCGGCGCAACGGCTCCTCAAGCCCTTGCTCCAGGCGATAGAGGTCAAGGACGGTCGCACCAGAATACGGATCCGCCTGGGCCTCCATCTCCTCGCGAGAACGACGCCTGGGATTGGAGCTCTGGTTGACAGCCTCGCGGGTAGGATCCATGGGCCTCTTGCCATGGGGATCCCCTTGTCGTTCCTCCTCTTGGGGTGCTAGCACCAGAGCGGCAGCTGCTTGGGTGTTGGTCGGGGCAGAACTCGTAGGAGCGTGGCAGTAGTGGGCATAGTCCAGCAGGTTTTCCAAACTTGCGATCCAGGCCCTCGCTCGGGGATCGCTCTTGCATTGCTCTGGCGGGTAGGAGAGAAGCACTTGGGCCGTGCCCAGCGCCTCTTCCAGCCCCCAGCTTCTTCGCGACTGCTGCGACGGCCCACCACGGACCTCCTGAGTGCCAGACATGGCCTCTGCTGGCCGAAGACGTGCCCGCTCACCCGATCTCGACGGAACAGAAGAGGAGCTCATGGCAGATCTTGCTTCAACCGGAGACCTCGATGTCGAACGTGACGAGGCGATGATCCAAGATCTTGCTAGGAGATCCGGAGGACTTGACGCAGACCTCCTTGAAGATATCGAAGCCGACGAAGAGCTCGAGGAAGATCTCGACGAAGAACACGAAGCTGATGAAGAACTTGAGGAAGATGCCGACGAAGAACTCGAAGTCAGCGAAGAAGAACTCGGCACTTGCGCCCCCTACCTGGCGCGCCAGATGTCGTGTCTTGGATCACGGACACCGGGAGTAAAGGATACCCCCTTTTTAGGTTCGGTGGGGGCGCAGAGGAGGCCGAAGAACTTCTTCTGCCCGGGGGCTTCGCTCGGCGCACGAGATCTACGTACTAGCAAGCATCGCAGAGACACAAGGAGTTTACCCAGGTTCAGGCCGCCCGGAGGCTAACAACCCTACTCCTTCATGTCTGGATTGAGCGGTGTATCATGGTGTAGCTTACAAGGGTGGTCGCGGGTGAGAACCCGGGAGGTGTTGGCTAGAGGTTGAAGACGAGTAGATCCTAACCCTGAGGAGATCACCTCTCGCCTAAGCTACTCTGGGACTTGTGCGCTACCTAGCCTAGCCTCCTTCTCCACGATGATTCCTCCCCTTCCCTTGGGTGCCTCGGTCCTCCTTCTATAGGCTAAGGGGATACCACAGGTGCACCCTTGGGCCGGAGGTGTCTTGGCGGGAAAACCCCTCCGGGTTCTCTTTAGGAGGTGACGTGGCCTCCTCTCGTCCAAGTATTCTTCTCAGAGGGGGTAGGTGGGATCGGCCAGCTTTTCCAGAGAGAGCGGACAGAGGCTGACAGCTTTTCCACCTCTGCCCCCCCCCCCCTTGGCGCCTTAGTCTTCTTGGCGCCCAAGTCTTCTAGGAGCTTCCAGCCGGAGCTGGCAAGCTTATCCTCTTCGCGCACTGGAGGTTGGTTCCCGGGAACGAGCTTGGCCTCCTGCCGGGCGCCAGGTCCTCGGGACCTCCGTGCCTGCTTCCGGGTCGAGGGGGGCCCCGGAGGGTCCCCGAGTCCTTGGCCTTGGTTGTCGATGTCGCACGCGTAGGGACGCCGTGGGGCAGATGGGGGGCCATTTGCCAGTCTTGTGCCTTGGCCTTGAGTGCCTCCTTGGTGGGCCCATGTGCGATGGACCCACTTTGACCGCATCAGGGGAACCCCATGTTCCACTGTTGCGACACCCGGCCTCCTTCGCGCCCCGTGCCGAACCTAAAAAGGGGTATCCTTTACTCCCGGTGTCCGTGATCCAAGACACGACATCTGGCGCACCAGGTAGGGGGCGCAAGCGCTGGATTCGTCTTCATCGACTTCGATATCTTCGTTGAGATATTGATCGGCGCCTACGTCGGCTCCGTCGTCAGGTCCTACGGCAAGGTTCTTCGACAAGGTCCATGTCAGCCTCGTCGCCAGGTTCTTCAACAAGGTCCGCATCGGCTTCGTCGCCAGGTTCTTCGACAAGGTCTGTGTCGGCCTCATCGCCAGGTTCGTCGCCAGGTTCTTCGACAAGGTCCGCGTCGGCTTTGTCTCCAGGTTCTTCGACAAGGTTCGCGTCGGCTTCATCACTAGGTTCTTCGACAAGGTCCGTGTCGGCCTCGTCGCCAGGTTCATTGACAAGGTCCGCGTCGGCCTCGTCGCCAGGTTCTTTGGCAAGGTCCGCGTCGGCCTTGTCGCCAGGTTCTTCGACAAGGTCTGCGCAGACCACGTCGTCGAGTTCTCCAGCAAGATCTGCCTCGGCCGCTCTGCCAAGTTCTGCGTCAAGCAGGGCCGGCTCTATATTTTACAGGGCCCTAGAACATAGTTGATGATATGGGCCCCTAAGAATAATATAGAAGCAAAATATTTAACATTTTACATCCGACTACCAGACCACATATTCTTAGTGAAAGCTAGAAGTCTAATGTAACATGCACCAAGTCTGATGCTTTTCGGATTGGCTAAAGCCTAAAGAGTCAAAAGGAGTCATGAATTCACGGGGACATGGAACCAGATTATGCGTACCACGGGGTAGGAACGAGCAGGGGAGTGATGGGGGCAGGGACGAGCCACTAGCAAGGCTGTGAGGAGGAGGGCGAGATTCAAATCGCCAGATAAATTCCCCTGAGTCAATTCCCAATTCTGTTAACCGCTCTCCAGGCGAATAGCCACCAACGATTGAAAAAGGAGTAGAAGAGATCGATCGTTGCCTCTCTGTGTCCGTTTCCTCTCATGTTGCGTTGTGGAGGAGCCTACTGGACCTTTGCTATTTTTCAGCCCAACATAAAGAAGAGATGGCCGGCAATGGGCCCCTCCCAGGCATGGGCCCTTGGCGTTGTCCAAGCTCACCATACGTCAGAGCCAGCACTGGTGTCAAGGCCTGCCTTACCGTCAAGTTCTCCGTCGAGATCTGCACTGGCCTCGTCAGGCGGGGCCTCGAACAGGATGGCACAGAAGAAAATGGCCAAGACCGATGTGGAATATCTGCGGTACCAGGGGCTCGGTTTCTACCCTGAAGAATCCTCGACGACACCCTCTGTCAAAGGTCAAGCTCGCGGAATTCAGTTTGTCCCCCCAGCAGCGCATGTCAGCCCGGCTGCCAGCGAAAAGAAGCCTCCAGGAAGTGCTACAAACATCGATGTACCTCTTTCCCTGCGGACGCGCGGAGCGAAAGAGGAACTCTGCTTGGAAACACCACCCGCGGCACTCCTCCTGAAGGCGGACAGTCTGAGCCCAAGTGAGAAGAACAAGCTTCCCGATGGAGATCCCCTCGTCTATGTGCCGCAAGAGATCCAGATCCGTTTGGGCGAAGATGGTCAACCAGGGTCTTGGTGTTCGTATCATCAATCTGATAGAGATAATGTTGATGACTGCCGAGAACTCAACAAACGCCCGAGAAACGGGGAATGTTACACCTGCGGGGAACTTGGTCACCTCAGTAGGGATTGCCCTCCCAACCCGAAGCCTAAGAAAGCCAAGAAAAATAAATCTCTGAGAACTTACGCCAATGTTTCCACTCAAACCGACAGCTTTGACGAACCCTGCTCACCACCAGTAACTCAAAGAACACAAGAAAGCCAGAGCATGACCGCTGTCAGCTGGAATCAAGCTTTCTTCTATGAGGACCTCCCCGGAGAAGAATGGGATCTGCCAGGTCACATCGTGACGATACACCCGAGACCAAGTGGACCTCCCCAAAAGTAATGGATCGCTAAGTGGATGGCCTCCGGGCGTCAATGATAAAAAGCAAAGGAAGGTCCTGGACCGGCGTCACAAGGACACCAGCAAGACGGACGTGCCCCAAGCGTCGTCAGAAGCAAGAGGGTCTCCGGACCGGCACCATAAGGGTGTCAGCAAGACGGACGTGCCTCCAAGCGGCGTCGGAAACAAGAGGGTCCCCGGACCGGCACCATAAGGGTGTCAGCATGACGGACGTACCTTCAAGCGGCGTTGGGAACACAAGGGTCTCCGGACCGGGGCCAATGGGCCCCAGCCAGTAAGGTCCTACGCCAGTGGAGGCTGGCTGGGCAGGCGGCTATTTCAGCACGGGTCCCTGAACCTACGGGTAACCACAGGCAGGGTAGAGTTATGTCTTAAAAACGGCATAGAAGAGCCGCCATGGCGGTAGCGCGACGAAACAATTGTTGAAATAGTCAAAGGAGGTGGACACTGAGCTAAGTATAAACGTGCTTGCACGGGCTTTTTCCTTGTTGCATCTGTTTTATGCATTTTGGCTAAGACGAAAGCGGGCGTTGTTTTGGGGTGGCGCCTCCATGACCAAACTGTCAGTTTCCCTCAGGCAGTGGAGTCGTGGGCTGAGGTCCGTGTGGTCAAAAAATGGTGGGTTCTTGGGGGGGATGCGCCCTGTGTCACTAGTTCAGATTCGTCTAATTGCCCACGGCTGGTTAGCTCTCACGCCCACTAACCCTTCCCGAGAGCGTTAAGCCTCCACGAATGCAATAAAACTGATAAAAATGGAAAAAGTTTATTTACATTCGGAATGTACAAGTTTACAAGTCTTATTTGGTGGTACAACTCCAAAAATGCAGTTAACTATCCCTGGTATTGTCCCGCTTGTTTTCAGGATCACCTGTCATCCTCGCGGGAGAGACACTCCATGATCTCGTTCACCTAGCGGGTTACCTCGGGATCAGACAGCATCTCAAGGGTAAGGCCCTCCAGGTCAGTCAACGAGGGAAGCTGCAAATGCCGCTGATGGAGGGCCGCAACGAACTGGCCGGCCACCTGCCGGGGCGCAACCCTCCCCGCCTAGAGGGTGGCCTTGCTCACGCCCTCCTTGATGCCGCCAACAAGTGAAGCCACAAGCCCCAGGAATGAAGGGTACTGCCGGAGGGAATAGGAGTGATTTAATGAAAGGACAGGCAAGCCTTTCATCTTCAGTTCAGCCAGCTCCTCCATGATCTTCGAAGACTCGGTGTGCATCTTGAGCAAGTGCTCGTCATTGCTCCGCCTGTGGAGACGGAAGTCTCTCTCCTCTTTCGCGTGTGCCTCCTTGGCCTTCACCAGGTCGCCCTGCACCACCTTGAGCTGGTTGGACAGTTCCTCGTGCCGGTCCCAGGCGATTTGCGCCTACGACTTGCTCAATTCCATGGCCGCCCGATTTTCGGCGAGTTCCTCGGCTTCGGCCCGTCGCACAATGTTCATGCGCTCGGTTGCTTCGTCGCGAAATGCCACAGCATCCTCCAGATCTCGGACCTTCTTTTCTAGCGCGGCACGATGAGCACCCGCGTTCTTCTTGAACTCTTCGGCCTCGGCAAGGGCTCTCTTCTGTGCGGCGACAGTGGCTGTCAAGGATGCAATCTTCACCGCGTGCTCGTTCCGCTCGTCCCGAGCTCTCTGGAAGTCCTTCCGGAGTTGTCCCCAGCGGTTCACCTCATGGGTAAGATTGCCCTTCAGCCTGGAGATCTTCCGATCTCTCGACGTGATGGTTTCGTCCTTCACTCGGACGATCTCTACCTTCTCCACCTCCACCTTGTGGCGATTCCGCCCCCTACGTTCGACATACCTTACTCCAGGCGGTCCTTGTCGAGGGCCGCCCTGATCTGGAACATCTCCTCCTCCTCGAGGTAGGCTTTCTCCTGAGCATCGAGCATGCGGAGGTGCCGTAACTCCTCCTGCTGACAAGACAGCCTGAGCTCGCGGGCGTTGAGCATCTCCTCGTCCGCCGCCACCCGCATCTCTCGGGCGCGCACTTCCTACTCTCGGAGGGAGCAAGAGGGCACCTGCTGCCCAATCTTGGCATTCGTGAAGGCCAAGAACTCCCCGACAACGGAGAACGTCCTCGAGAACCCAGGCATCGGGTCTGCTACCCGCGGGCCAGGAGGGGAACTCGCGGGCCTCGACGCCGAGGCGCCGCCGGAAGCCTGATCGGTCTCGGCACCATGTTCTGGGCTGGCCACTGGGGCTCAACGTCACCTTCGCCCACGGCGCAGTCCCTCGCCCCATGATCTGCATCGACAACAAAGCGTCAACCTTCGGGGGTGACATCACGGTCACCCGGGGACAGCAAGGATGACTCCGGAAGGAGTTACCTGAAGACGGCACGAAGGTTACCAGGTCCCTACCCGAGGTGACATGGTCTTGACTACGAAGGAGCGGCGCCTGCGCCGCCATCACCGGCGACCCCCCAGCTCCACTCTCCGGGGGACCGGCCCTCGGAGGGGTCCTGACAGGAGGCGGGAACTCCTTCGCAACCGCCACAGAGCTCTCCATGGCCTCTCCCGCCTCCTCATCTTCACCGACGCGAGCGCGCCTCCAGGCGCTTCTGGATCCGGAGGACCTGCAAATGCACGGCAACGGTCAGGGCAGCCGTCATCACCGGTGGTCACGAAAAGGCCAAGGTATAAGACCGGACTCGCCTCAGGGCTCGTTTAGTCCCGAAGAAGCCCTACCGCTTCTCCACCAAATCTCCAAAGAGGTCCGGCACTGACACGCTCTGGTCGTCTCCTTCATCGGCAAGAATTGGGGGCGGGAGGGCTTCAGATTCTCCATCTGACTCCTGCCCCACCTGCACATTTGGAGGTGCTGGCCGCTCGGGGGGCGGCTCTACCACAGCACTTCCTCCACTCGCGGGCAAGTTCCCCTCACCCCGGAGGGTTGCCGGAGGCGAGCACCGGGCCTGCTCTCCAAGGGCGACCTCTTCCCCGTCTTCGTCGCCAAAAGGCCCGGGCTCCTCTGGGGAAAAGTCCCCATATGGCATCCCAACGCCGTCAAAGACCTCTCGTGGGCTGCCGACTGCCTGGGCACCGGGAGCGGGTCCAGGAACTCGGTACCCTAGAGCCCGTAGGCGATGCACCGCGGCATGGAAGGCACGACATCTTCACCCTCAGGACGGTCGAGCAATGAGATAACTCCCGACGCAAGGCATTATGGCACCCCCGGGATGAAGAAGGCCAACTTCCTCCCCCACGGCTTCGACGGCACCAAGGTCCCCATCTTCTGGCGGACCTCCCACATCGGCTGGGGCCTGCGCTGTAGCGGGGCGATTCCTCACTAGATGAAGTCACCCGTAAGCATAGCACAAGTCACATTGTTATCGCGAAGCTCGGTCAGCTGCACAATGGCCGGAAGAAGGGCTTCATCTTGAGAACTCATATCCTTGGAGTTGGCCAAGTTCTCGGCGGGGGCAGTTGGCACCAGAAGATGAGGGTTGGGGTTGTCCGTCAAGACGAAGTACCAGTTGTGCCTCCACTCTTCCCAGTTGGCGCGAATCTTCACCCCCGGGTACTGGTGCGCCGACTCTTTCTTGAGGTAGAAGGACACTCCGCCGGCTATCCACCTCGACCTCCCCGTGCGGGGCATGAAGTAATGACGGAACAACGCCACGGAGGGCATAACACCGACGAACGCTTCGCAAGCGTACGCGAAGGTCGCCAAAATCAGCACCGCGTTCGGGTGCAGATGGAGCATATGAAGCCTGAATGCTTCCAGGACCGCGATGAAGAAATCAGAAAAAGGAGGGAGCAATCCCATCACAGAGAATTCGTGAAAGGTCACCACTTCACCTACTCGCTTGGGGCCTGCATCCGGGCGAATCTTCAGCTGGTCACCCCCAAGGACCTCTGCGGCAAGCACACGGCGAGTGCGAGCAATCCCCTCCTCGCTCGCGAACAAGCTCGGAGAAATTAAGGCTCGGGTTACCCTCGGTGGTGGAAGGGGAGTGGCCCGGGTGGGGCTCGCCGCTGCTTTCTCCTTCCTGACGGATTGCCTCACTTTCCTCACTACCCCTCTCCCCCGCTTGGTTGCCATGGGTGGGGGAAGGAGAGAGACAAGGTAGCGCACTGTGAGAAGGAAGAAGGCGGAGCACGATAGGCGGCGATTTGGGGATTTCTGCGATTTGGTAGAAGTAGCGGCTACAGTTCTGATGAACCATGGCTTATAAGGCATCCCACGCGTCACGTTGGCCCCACCACTCCGGCTGGCATGGGGATCGAGGAGGCATTCTGCTCAGGGCGCTTCCTCCCGTTGGATTCAAGACGGACGTTGGCGATCCGAACGGATCGCAAAGTTCACCAAGACAAACAACACCCAGGGGCTCGCGCTACTTCGCTGTGAGCGCGGCCTCGGAGGATGGGACGGGACAATCAAGACAAGACGCCGAGGACCCACTTTGACTTTTTTGGTCATAGCCCCGGCAGCAGAAGGGCGTGCCCGCCGGGACTATGCTCGGGGGCTACTGTCCCAACAGTGGAACTCGGGGTTCCCCTGATGCGGTCAATGTGGGTCCATAACCAGTGGGCCCACCAAGAAGCCGAACAATGCAAGGGTTCAACACCGACAGATGCCCTCCCCATCTGCCCCACGGCAACCGGACAAGGACGGCATCGACAATCATGACTAAGGACCGGGTGGCCTTCCGGGGTCACCCTCAACCCGGCAGACAACACGGAGGTCCCGTGGGCCCGAACGCCCGGCAGGAGGCCAGGCTCACCCCCGAGATCCAGCCTCCGTACAGGCGAAGAGGATAAGCTAGCCAGCCCCTTCTGGAAGCTCCTAGAAGACTTAGGCGCCAAGAAGATGGAGGCGCCGAGCGGGGACACGGTCGGTAAAGGTGCCAACCTTTGTTCTCCCACCCTCCGAAAGGTGGGCGACCGCACCTAACCCCCCTCAGAAGAATACTTGGAAGAGAACAGGCCACGTGGCCTCATAAGAAGAACCCGGAGGGGTTTTCTCGCCTAAAACCCCTCCGCCACCAAAGGTGCCCTTGTGGGATCCCCTTAGCCTATAAAAGGAGGACCGAGGCACCTGAGGGAGAGGACGGAATCAGAGAGAGTCGGAGGCTAGGCTAGGTAGTGCACCAGACAAGAATAGCATAGGCGAGAGGTGATCTCCTCCAGGAAAGGATCTGCTCATATTCAACCTCTAGCTAACACCTCTGTAAGCCACACCATGATGATCCACTCACTCCAGACATGCAGGAGTAGGGCTTTTAGCCACCAGGTGGCCTGAACCTGGGGAAACTCCTTGTGTCTCTGTGTTGCTTGCTAGTACGTAGATCGGAGATCTTCACGAGGTTCTCCCAGAAGTTGGCGTCTCCCAGCCTCCTTCGCGCCCATGCCGAATCTAAAAAGGGGTATCCTTTACTCCTGGTGTTCATGATCCAAGACACGATATCTGGCACGCCAGGTAGGGGGAGCAAGCGCTGGATTCGTCTTCATCGACTTCGAGATCTTCGTTGAGATCTTGATCGGCGCCTACGTCGGCTTCGTCGTCAGGTCCTACGGCAAGGTTCTTCGACAAGGTCCGCGTCGGCCTCGTCGCCAGGTTCTTCGACATGGTCCACATCGGCTTCGTCGCCAGGTTCTTCGACAAGGTCCGCGTCGGCCTCGTCGTCAGGTTCTTCGACAAGGTCCGCGTCGGCTTCGTCTCCAAGTTCTTCGACAAGGTCCGCATTCTGGAACCTTCCCTTAGCCGGATGGCCCTCCTGTGCTTCATCATACTGGGCCGCCCGGTAAGGCGGATTTGGCTTACCACTACTATGGGCCACCCTGGTATGCTGGCTTTTAGTCACCCCTCCGTGAAGGTACCTGTTCGGCATATCCCCAACAACACTCATTGGACCACACACATCGGTATGTATTATTTCTAACAAGTCTGTCGCCCGCTCCATTGTACCGAAAATGGAGTTCTAGTCATTTTGCCTATAAGGCATGGTTCACATGTCTCAAATGATTCATAATCAAGTGATTCCAGTAGTCCATCAGAATGGAGCTTCTTCATGTGTTTTACACCAATATGATCCAAACGGCAATGCCACATGTATGCAGCAATATCATCGTTCAGTTTAATTCTTTTGGCATCCACATTATGAATATGTGTACCACTACTATCAAGATTCAGAAGAAACAAACCATTTTTCTTATGGGCATGACCATAGAAGATATTATCTATCTATTATATAATTAAAACACAAGACAATGAATGGTGGAGATTTAGCAAACCATAGACGAAGCAAATCAATGGTATAGATTCGATTGTTAACGAAGGAAAGAGAACACGTACTGAAATGAAATAGTCGGAAGTAGACAATGTAAACCTATACAACTACAACAAACACTGTATGTTAATAAAGGAAAGAGAACACATAATCTAATCAAATTGTTCTTTAATGGGAGAGGTCCTGTCGTATCCTTCCAGTGGGCGACTGTCTCATCTCAAGAGCCCGTTGACTTCTCTATCCAAATCATAGTATGATAGCGCATCGCCATTGTTCTGTTTGTCATCGAAGTACATCTATGAAAGAACATGTGCCACCCCTATTGGTTTTGATGTTGACAACAATACAATTAAGTGCTCTAATGTTGAATCTCAGTTGTGCAGGAATTTCAAAAGAGTCGTCGCGAAAAGATGTTCGAAGAGGTATTTTCAGTGTTTACCGGAAGTACCGGTAAAGTCACCGATACTACCGCTGGAAACTTCCGGTAGCACTTCCGGTGGCATTTCCGCTTATGAAAATCAGCTTCTGGAATGCCCCAGAAGTAGCACCGGAAGTAGCACCGGTACTTCCGCTAAACCGGAAGTACCGGCGTGCTCAGCGGTACTACCGCTAGCTACTTCCGGTGCCCACTTCCGGAACAAGTGCCGCTGCGCTCCTGTTATTTTCCGGAAGTGGCACCGGAAGTGAGCCCGGTACTTCCGCCAAACCGGAAGTACCGGCCCTCCCGGCGGTACTTCCGCCCCTACGGGAACTGGACGACGGCTGAGAAGACCGTTGACTGAAGGACCGGAAGTACCGGCCCTCCTGGCGGTACTTCCGGCGATGCGGGATGAAGTTGCCCTCCAACGGCCAGAAGATGCCTTCCAACGGCCAGTTTTTGGGAAGGAGTATAAAAGCTCCTTCACCTACCTTGGAAAAGATAACTTGTTCATTTCTCTCACCTCCATTAATGCCCTAGCAAGCTCAAGCTCAAATTTCATAGATCTCGTAATCCCTCCACCCAAACTCGTTGATTCTTGGAGGATTGAAGGAGAAGGCCCCGATCTACATCTTCACCGAGCAGTTTTCTTTTCCCCCCTCATTCTCTTGAGGGATCTTGTTTCTAGGGTTAGCTTTGTGTTACCCTAGTTTCTTGTGCTCATTTGTTGTTGTATTCGTGACAGTGTTGTTGATTTGGGAGCCCCCAATACAGTTGTGGGTGTGTGCCCCAAGAACCGTGTAAGGGCTCCGGATTCTGCCTTGAAGGACTCCGAATAGTGGAAGGTGAACCAAGCCTTTGTGGCGAAGTTCATCGGAGAATAGGGTGAGGCCTTCGTGGCGTTGAGTAGGCCTTTGTGGCGAACTCACACCCCTCCAACGAGACGTACTCCCTTAACAAGGAGGAACTCGGGAATACACCCTTGTCTCCGCGTGCTTCCCCTTTCGGTTACCTCTTCCCCTTTGTAGCCTTTACTTGTATCGTTAATTGCCTAGTTGTTTAGCTTGCTTCTCATATAGGTAAACTCACCGTAGTTGCATATCTAGATAATCTACCTTTGTGTTAAGCCTTAAATTGAAAAAGATTAAAAATTGGTGTAGCACCTATTGACCCCCCCCCCCCCTCTAGGTGCCCATACGATCCTTTCAATTGGTATCAGAGCCTCGGCTCTTAAGTTAGGCTTTACCGCCTAAGAGAGTATGGGTGACGGTGATGAGGTGAAGGGTGGTGGCACCCCTCCGGTGTCCATGGATGATCTCAAGAAATTGGAAATAAGCTTGAAATCAACTATGGACACTCAAATGGAGGAGTTGCGTGCCATGATGAGGCAACTCTTAAATGGCAATAAGCCACCCGCCACACCATCCCTAGAGGCTAATGCTTCCGCCGCGCATAGTGGGGAGGGCGATCAACTCACTAATGAATCCCCTCCTAAAATTGATGATGGGAAGAAGGAGTACCATGGTGTTCCATTTACGTACTCCGTCGACCCACCTATCCCGCACTATCATATAAACAATAGGGGTGATCCACCTAAGTTTAATCCATCTTGTTTTACTAATTGGCAATTTATGATGAAATCTCATATCAAGAGCACTTCGAGCGAGCTATGGAGGATCATTCAAGTTGGGTTTGAGGCCGTTGATCCGAACAACATGACAAGAAGATAGGTTGTGGATGGTCAACTCAATGACTTGGCTCTCAACATAATTCACACTACCGTGGGAGAAAAGCACATGTCTCTCATTGAGATGGCCACCACCGCCAAAGAAGCTTGGGATATTCTCACTCAAGAGTTTGTTGGTAATGAGAGCATGCAAAGGAATAGGTTTGAAGCTTTGAGCAACCAAGCCGAGGGCTTTGAGCAACCAACCCTGGCCACACAATTTCGTGCTCTTGGTGCAACCTATGTGGATGATGCGTGGATCAAGAGGAAGTATGTGAGCGCCCTTTGGCCATTTGAATCCACCGACTTAAAGAGTCTCCAAGGAAGACACAACTACCACCTCATGACCTCTAATGAGGTCATGCAAGAGATGGCGGCATACAAGGTGGCCGCCAAGAACGCCGAAGATGCTCGAGCCCGAGCCATTGGAATGCATAGAGGAACCTCACTTGCTTTGAAGGCCAAGGTTGTGGAGCAAGAAGATGATGATGAGACTCAAGAAGATGTGTCACATTGGGATCCCAAAGAGCTTCAAGATACCCTCAAGGACTACGCGGATCTCACATCTAAAGTCTTTTGGAAGAGTCCATCCAAGGCAAGGGATTTCGTCAACAAGGCAAGTGGAAGGAAGGAGGGTGGCCAAAGAGTTCGTTCTTGCTACAATTGCCAAGACAAATATCACTTTGTGGCCGAGTGTCCGTTTGAGAATAGAGAACTTCATGGAGGAAAGCTGTCGGGGGGAAGCCCCGAGT